>JAWQEG010003086.1:0-10000 GCA_033782935.1 Petrolisthes cinctipes | reverse complement strand
TAAAATCATTGCTCAGGATATACATGGGGAAATTGACTTCAGTGCGGTCCATCAACATAAGAAACAGATTTCAATGGACAGACAGCAGGCACAAAAGAATGACTTAGAACATCTGATAAGTGTCTTGCCTGCAGATACCACCAGGAAAGTTTACACAGCACAGGAAACGGGAGCATCTAACTGGCTAACGTCATTACCTATTAAAGCAAAGGGCTTCAGCCTTAACAAACAAGAATTTGTTGACGCCGTTGCTTTGAGGTATGGCTGGCCAGTGGAGGGAATTCCTAACACCTGTGTGTGTGGATCCCCAAATGATGTTAACCACACCATGACATGCAAAAAGGGTGGATTTGTGTGTATCAGGCATGATGAAGTGAGGGACTTGACAGCCAATATGCTCAGGGAAGTGTGTCATGACTTCTCCACTGAACCAACTCTTCTCCCCCTGGACGGTGAACACCTGCGTTACAGGACAGCCAACACCACCAACGAGGCTCGAGTTGACGTAAGTGCTCGTGGTTTTTGGACGAGAGGACAGAGAGCCTTCATGGATATACGTATCTTTGACCCGATGGCCTCTTGTCACCGTCAGCTCTCCCTGGAAGCCGCACACCAGAGGAACGAGCAGGAGAAGATAAGAGCCTATGGGGAGAGAATCCAGCATGTGGATCAGGGCAGCTTCACTCCCCTGGTATTAACCACATCCGGTGGGATGGGTCCCAAGGCCAGGTGCTTCTATTCAAGATTAGCAGACAGAATGGCAGAAAAGAAGCACCAGCCAAGGAGTCACATTGTCGCCTGGATGAGATGTCGTCTCTCCTTCTCCCTGCTGCGGTCCGCCCTCCTGTGTCTCAGGGGCACAAGATACTCCGCCCCCACCACCACAGATATATCAGACCTGGACTACGAGGTCACAGTAGTGGAAAGTGATATCAGTGTAGACAGGAGGGAGGTGTGATTTAAGGAGTAGATATATAAAATTATAGTATTAGTAATTGTGTATATAAGTAGTATTACGATGGTTGGATGCCACAGTTAGTAGCGACCAGAGTTGGGGCTACTAACCTCCAATTTGTGGAGCCCACATTTATAAATAAACACAGGGTGGAGGTATAATAATAGTAGTAGTAGTAGTAGTAGTAGTAGTAGTAGTAGTAGTAGTAGTAGTAGTAGTAGTAGTAGTAGTAGTAGTAGTAGTAGTAGTAGTAGTAGTAGTAGTAGTAGTAGTAGTAGTAGTAGTAGTAGTAGTAGTAGTAGTAGTAGTAGTAGTAGTAGTAGTAGTAGTAGTAGTAGTAGTAGTAGTAGTAGTAGTAGTAGTAGTAGTAGTAGTAGTAGTAGTAGTAGTAGTAGTAGTAGTAGTAGTAGTAGTAGTAGTAGTAGTAGTAGTAGTAGTAGTAGTAGTAGTAGTAGTAGTAGTAGTAGTAGTAGTAGTAGTAGTAGTAGTAGTAGTAGTAGTAGTAGTAGTAGTAGTAGTAGTAGTAGTAGTAGTAGTAGTAGTAGTAGTAGTAGTAGTAGTAGTAGTAGTAGTAGTAGTAGTAGTAGTAGTAGTAGTAGTAGTAGTAGTAGTAGTAGTAGTAGTAGTAGTAGTAGTAGTAGTAGTAGTAGTAGTAGTAGTAGTAGTAGTAGTAGTAGTAGTAGTAGTAGTAGTAGTAGTAGTAGTAGTAGTAGTAGTAGTAGTAGTAGTAGTAGTAGTAGTAGTAGTAGTAGTAGTAGTAGTAGTAGTAGTAGTAGTAGTAGTAGTAGTAGTAGTAGTAGTAGTAGTAGTAGTAGTAGTAGTAGTAGTAGTAGTAGTAGTAGTAGTAGTAGTAGTAGTAGTAGTAGTAGTAGTAGTAGTAGTAGTAGTAGTAGTAGTAGTAGTAGTAGTAGTAGTAGTAGTAGTAGTAGTAGTAGTAGTAGTAGTAGTAGTAGTAGTAGTAGTAGTAGTAGTAGTAGTAGTAGTAGTAGTAGTAGTAGTAGTAGTAGTAGTAGTAGTAGTAGTAGTAGTAGTAGTAGTAGTAGTAGTAGTAGTAGTAGTAGTAGTAGTAGTAGTAGTAGTAGTAGTAGTAGTAGTAGTAGTAGTAGTAGTAGTAGTAGTAGTAGTAGTAGTAGTAGTAGTAGTAGTAGTAGTAGTAGTAGTAGTAGTAGTAGTAGTAGTAGTAGTAGTAGTAGTAGTAGTAGTAGTAGTAGTAGTAGTAGTAGTAGTAGTAGTAGTAGTAGTAGTAGTAGTAGTAGTAGTAGTAGTAGTAGTAGTAGTAGTAGTAGTAGTAGTAGTAGTAGTAGTAGTAGTAGTAGTAGTAGTAGTAGTAGTAGTAGTAGTAGTAGTAGTAGTAGTAGTAGTAGTAGTAGTAGTAGTAGTAGTAGTAGTAGTAGTAGTAGTAGTAGTAGTAGTAGTAGTAGTAGTAGTAGTAGTAGTAGTAGTAGTAGTAGTAGTAGTAGTAGTAGTAGTAGTAGTAGTAGTAGTAGTAGTAGTAGTAGTAGTAGTAGTAGTAGTAGTAGTAGTAGTAGTAGTAGTAGTAGTAGTAGTAGTAGTAGTAGTAGTAGTAGTAGTAGTAGTAGTAGTAGTAGTAGTAGTAGTAGTAGTAGTAGTAGTAGTAGTAGTAGTAGTAGTAGTAGTAGTAGTAGTAGTAGTAGTAGTAGTAGTAGTAGTAGTAGTAGTAGTAGTAGTAGTAGTAGTAGTAGTAGTAGTAGTAGTAGTAGTAGTAGTAGTAGTAGTAGTAGTAGTAGTAGTAGTAGTGCTGCTGGTGACTTGCGTAACACCATGGCAGCATTAACTAGAAAACTTGCCATCACCAACTGTCACCATATTGAAGCCCTGACTGCCTGCCGTCTTATCCCTCTTGACAAGAAGCCAGGATGCAGACCCATTGGAGTAGGAGAAGTACTCCGACGTATAATTGGGAAATGTATCATGGCAGTGGTCAAAGAGGATGTGAGAAGTGCAGCAGGAATTTACAGGTGTGTGCAGGGCAGCAGGCAGGTGGGGAAGCGGCCATCCATGCAATGAGGGAGATATTTAGCCATGATGAATGTGAAGCTGTGCTTTTAGTTGATGCTAAAAATGCATTTAACACAATAAACAGAAAAACCATGCTTCACAATATCAACATTAAGTGTCCCTCACTGGCAATGTATGTGAAAAACACATATAAGGAACCATCAAACATGTATATAAATAATAGAAATAATAATAGTGTTAAAGTAATAGAATCATTAGAAGGAACAACACAAGGTGACCCTGTGGCCATGGCTATATACGCCATTGGCTTATCTGTGCTCCAAGATAAAATTGTATTTGGAAAGACAAATGTGAAGCAAGTGGCGTATGCAGATGACTTATCAGGGGCAGGTAAAATTACATGGTGGTACCTTTTGAGTGAAAATGGCCCCACAATTGGATACACACCAAATGCCGCCAAGTCCGTCCTTATTGTTAAACCTGAACTATATAACCTTTGAGTGGAAATCTTCAATGGTAGTGGGGTAATTATCACAAAAGAAGGACAGCGACATTTGGGTGCAGTTATTGGAACAGAGGAGTTTAAGAAGAAGTACATTGAGGAGAAAGTGTTGAAGTGGGTGAAAGAGGTGGAAGTTCTAGCTGACATCGCTAGGACAGAGCCACACGCAGCCTACTCAGCATACACACACGGCCTGCAACATCAATGGAGATTCGTCATGCGAACCATCCAGGCATCAGCCCTCTTCTCAGACCGCTGGAGAACTCTATTAGAGATGCCCTCATACCAGCGCTAATCAGATCCCACACCCTGGGAGATGAGGAGAGGAGGCTGCTTGCATTGCCACCAAGACTAGGCGGGATGGGGATCACATCCCCTGAGAGGCTGGCTGAAATGGAAAACCTCAACTCCATCAGCCTTACCGGGTCCCTCACTGATAAAATCATTGCTCAGGATATACATGGGGAAATTGACTTCAGTGCGGTCCATCAACATAAGAAACAGATTTCAATGGACAGACAGCAGGCACAAAAGAATGACTTAGAACATCTGATAAGTGTCTTGCCTGCAGATACCACCAGGAAAGTTTACACAGCACAGGAAACGGGAGCATCTAACTGGCTAACGTCATTACCTATTAAAGCAAAGGGCTTCAGCCTTAACAAACAAGAATTTGTTGACGCCGTTGCTTTGAGGTATGGCTGGCCAGTGGAGGGAATTCCTAACACCTGTGTGTGTGGATCCCCAAATGATGTTAACCACACCATGACATGCAAAAAGGGTGGATTTGTGTGTATCAGGCATGATGAAGTGAGGGACTTGACAGCCAATATGCTCAGGGAAGTGTGTCATGACTTCTCCACTGAACCAACTCTTCTCCCCCTGGACGGTGAACACCTGCGTTACAGGACAGCCAACACCACCAACGAGGCTCGAGTTGACGTAAGTGCTCGTGGTTTTTGGACGAGAGGACAGAGAGCCTTCATGGATTTACGTATCTTTGACCCGATGGCCTCTTGTCACCGTCAGCTCTCCCTGGAAGCCGCACACCAGAGGAACGAGCAGGAGAAGATAAGAGCCTATGGGGAGAGAATCCAGCATGTGGATCAGGGCAGCTTCACTCCCCTGGTATTAACCACATCCGGTGGGATGGGTCCCAAGGCCAGGTGCTTCTATTCAAGATTAGCAGACAGAATGGCAGAAAAGAAGCACCAGCCAAGGAGTCACATTGTCGCCTGGATGAGATGTCGTCTCTCCTTCTCCCTGCTGCGGTCCGCCCTCCTGTGTCTCAGGGGCACAAGATACTCCGCCCCCACCACCACAGATATATCAGACCTGGACTACGAGGTCACAGTAGTGGAAAGTGATATCAGTGTAGACAGGAGGGAGGTGTGATTTAAGGAGTAGATATATAAAATTATAGTATTAGTAATTGTGTATATAAGTAGTATTACGATGGTTGGATGCCACAGTTAGTAGCGACCAGAGTTGGGGCTACTAACCTCCAATTTGTGGAGCCCACATTTATAAATAAACACAGGGTGGAGGTATAATAGTAGTAGTAGTAGTAGTAGTAGTAGTAGTAGTAGTAGTAGTAGTAGTAGTAGTAGTAGTAGTAGTAGTAGTAGTAGTAGTAGTAGTAGTAGTAGTAGTAGTAGTAGTAGTAGTAGTAGTAGTAGTAGTAGTAGTAGTAGTAGTAGTAGTAGTAGTAGTAGTAGTAGTAGTAGTAGTAGTAGTAGTAGTAGTAGTAGTAGTAGTAGTAGTAGTAGTAGTAGTAGTAGTAGTAGTAGTAGTAGTAGTAGTAGTAGTAGTAGTAGTAGTAGTAGTAGTAGTAGTAGTAGTAGTAGTAGTAGTAGTAGTAGTAGTAGTAGTAGTAGTAGTAGTAGTAGTAGTAGTAGTAGTAGTAGTAGTAGTAGTAGTAGTAGTAGTAGTAGTAGTAGTAGTAGTAGTAGTAGTAGTAGTAGTAGTAGTAGTAGTAGTAGTAGTAGTAGTAGTAGTAGTAGTAGTAGTAGTAGTAGTAGTAGTAGTAGTAGTAGTAGTAGTAGTAGTAGTAGTAGTAGTAGTAGTAGTAGTAGTAGTAGTAGTAGTAGTAGTAGTAGTAGTAGTAGTAGTAGTAGTAGTAGTAGTAGTAGTAGTAGTAGTAGTAGTAGTAGTAGTAGTAGTAGTAGTAGTAGTAGTAGTAGTAGTAGTAGTAGTAGTAGTAGTAGTAGTAGTAGTAGTAGTAGTAGTAGTAGTAGTAGTAGTAGTAGTAGTAGTAGTAGTAGTAGTAGTAGTAGTAGTAGTAGTAGTAGTAGTAGTAGTAGTAGTAGTAGTAGTAGTAGTAGTAGTAGTAGTAGTAGTAGTAGTAGTAGTAGTAGTAGTAGTAGTAGTAGTAGTAGTAGTAGTAGTAGTAGTAGTAGTAGTAGTAGTAGTAGTAGTAGTAGTAGTAGTAGTAGTAGTAGTAGTAGTAGTAGTAGTAGTAGTAGTAGTAGTAGTAGTAGTAGTAGTAGTAGTAGTAGTAGTAGTAGTAGTAGTAGTAGTAGTAGTAGTAGTAGTAGTAGTAGTAGTAGTAGTAGTAGTAGTAGTAGTAGTAGTAGTAGTAGTAGTAGTAGTAGTAGTAGTAGTAGTAGTAGTAGTAGTAGTAGTAGTAGTAGTAGTAGTAGTAGTAGTAGTAGTAGTAGTAGTAGTAGTAGTAGTAGTAGTAGTAGTAGTAGTAGTAGTAGTAGTAGTAGTAGTAGTAGTAGTAGTAGTAGTAGTAGTAGTAGTAGTAGTAGTAGTAGTAGTAGTAGTAGTAGTAGTAGTAGTAGTAGTAGTAGTAGTAGTAGTAGTAGTAGTAGTAGTAGTAGTAGTAGTAGTAGTAGTAGTAGTAGTAGTAGTAGTAGTAGTAGTAGTAGTAGTAGTAGTAGTAGTAGTAGTAGTAGTAGTAGTAGTAGTAGTAGTAGTAGTAGTAGTAGTAGTAGTAGTAGTAGTAGTAGTAGTAGTAGTAGTAGTAGTAGTAGTAGTAGTAGTAGTAGTAGTAGTAGTAGTAGTAGTAGTAGTAGTAGTAGTAGTAGTAGTAGTAGTAGTAGTAGTAGTAGTAGTAGTAGTAGTAGTAGTAGTAGTAGTAGTAGTAGTAGTAGTAGTAGTAGTAGTAGTAGTAGTAGTAGTAGTAGTAGTAGTAGTAGTAGTAGTAGTAGTAGTAGTAGTAGTAGTAGTAGTAGTAGTAGTAGTAGTAGTAGTAGTAGTAGTAGTAGTAGTAGTAGTAGTAGTAGTAGTAGTAGTAGTAGTAGTAGTAGTAGTAGTAGTAGTAGTAGTAGTAGTAGTAGTAGTAGTAGTAGTAGTAGTAGTAGTAGTGCTGCTGGTGACTTGCGTAACACCATGGCAGCATTAACTAGAAAACTTGCCATCACCAACTGTCACCATATTGAAGCCCTGACTGCCTGCCGTCTTATCCCTCTTGACAAGAAGCCAGGATGCAGACCCATTGGAGTAGGAGAAGTACTCCGACGTATAATTGGGAAATGTATCATGGCAGTGGTCAAAGAGGATGTGAGAAGTGCAGCAGGAATTTACAGGTGTGTGCAGGGCAGCAGGCAGGTGGGGAAGCGGCCATCCATGCAATGAGGGAGATATTTAGCCATGATGAATGTGAAGCTGTGCTTTTAGTTGATGCTAAAAATGCATTTAACACAATAAACAGAAAAACCATGCTTCACAATATCAACATTAAGTGTCCCTCACTGGCAATGTATGTGAAAAACACATATAAGGAACCATCAAACATGTATATAAATAATAGAAATAATAATAGTGTTAAAGTAATAGAATCATTAGAAGGAACAACACAAGGTGACCCTGTGGCCATGGCTATATACGCCATTGGCTTATCTGTGCTCCAAGATAAAATTGTATTTGGAAAGACAAATGTGAAGCAAGTGGCGTATGCAGATGACTTATCAGGGGCAGGTAAAATTACAGTCTTAAAGGGTTGGTGGTACCTTTTGAGTGAAAATGGCCCCACAATTGGATACACACCAAATGCCGCCAAGTCCGTCCTTATTGTTAAACCTGAACTATATAACCTTTGAGTGGAAATCTTCAATGGTAGTGGGGTAATTATCACAAAAGAAGGACAGCGACATTTGGGTGCAGTTATTGGAACAGAGGAGTTTAAGAAGAAGTACATTGAGGAGAAAGTGTTGAAGTGGGTGAAAGAGGTGGAAGTTCTAGCTGACATCGCTAGGACAGAGCCACACGCAGCCTACTCAGCATACACACACGGCCTGCAACATCAATGGAGATTCGTCATGCGAACCA
Organism: Petrolisthes cinctipes; assembly: GCA_033782935.1. Taxonomy (NCBI): domain Eukaryota; kingdom Metazoa; phylum Arthropoda; class Malacostraca; order Decapoda; family Porcellanidae; genus Petrolisthes; species Petrolisthes cinctipes. The sequence goes on along the minus strand of JAWQEG010003086.1, from coordinate 2,288 downwards.
TCCCAGGCATCAGCCCTCTTCTCAGACCGCTGGAGAACTCTATTAGAGACGCCCTCATACCAGCGCTAATCAGATCCCACACCCTGGGAGATGAGGAGAGGAGGCTGCTTGCATTGCCACCAAGACTAGGCGGGATGGGGATCACATCCCCTGAGAGGCTGGCTGAAATGGAAAACCTCAACTCCATCAGCCTTACCGGGTCCCTCACAGATAAAATCATTGCTCAGGATATACATGGGGAAATTGACTTCAGTGCGGTCCATCAACATAAGAAACAGATTTCAATGGACAGACAGCAGGCACAAAAGAATGACTTAGAACATCTGATAAGTGTCTTGCCTGCAGATACCACCAGGAAAGTTTACACAGCACAGGAAACGGGAGCATCTAACTGGCTAACGTCATTACCTATTAAAGCAAAGGGCTTCAGCCTTAACAAACAAGAATTTGTTGACGCCGTTGCTTTGAGGTATGACTGGCCAGTGGAGGGAATTCCTAACACCTGTGTGTGTGGATCCCCAAATGATGTTAACCACACCATGACATGCAAAAAGGGTGGATTTGTGTGTATCAGGCATGATGAAGTGAGGGACTTGACAGCCAATATGCTCAGGGAAGTGTGTCATGACTTCTCCACTGAACCAACTCTTCTCCCCCTGGACGGTGAACACCTGCGTTACAGGACAGCCAACACCACCAACGAGGCTCGAGTTGACGTAAGTGCTCGTGGTTTTTGGACGAGAGGACAGAGAGCCTTCATGGATATACGTATCTTTGACCCGATGGCCTCTTGTCACCGTCAGCTCTCCCTGGAAGCCGCACACCAGAGGAACGAGCAGGAGAAGATAAGAGACTATGGGGAGAGAATCCAGCATGTGGATCAGGGCAGCTTCACTCCCCTGGTATTAACCACATCCGGTGGGATGGGTCCCAAGGCCAGGTGCTTCTATTCAAGATTAGCAGACAGAATGGCAGAAAAGAAGCACCAGCCAAGGAGTCACATTGTCGCCTGGATGAGATGTCGTCTCTCCTTCTCCCTGCTGCGGTCCGCCCTCCTGTGTCTCAGGGGCACAAGATACTCCGCCCCCACCACCACAGATATATCAGACCTGGACTACGAGGTCACAGTAGTGGAAAGTGATATCAGTGTAGACAGGAGGGAGGTGTAATTTAAGGAGTAGATATATAAAATTATAGTATTAGTAATTGTGTATATAAGTAGTATTACGATGGTTGGATGCCACAGTTAGTAGCGACCAGAGTTGGGGCTACTAACCTCCAATTTGTGGAGCCCACATTTATAAATAAACACAGGGTGGAGGTATAGTAGTAGTAGTAGTAGTAGTAGTAGTAGTAGTAGTAGTAGTAGTAGTAGTAGTAGTAGTAGTAGTAGTAGTAGTAGTAGTAGTAGTAGTAGTAGTAGTAGTAGTAGTAGTAGTAGTAGTAGTAGCAGTAGTAGCAGTAGTAGTAGTAGTAGTAGTAGTAGTAGTAGTAGTAGTAGTAGTAGTAGTAGTAGTAGTAGTAGTAGTAGTAGTAGTAGTAGTAGTAGTAGTAGTAGTAGTAGTAGTAGTAGTAGTAGTAGTAGTAGTAGTAGTAGTAGTAGTAGTAGTAGTAGTAGTAGTAGTAGTAGTAGTAGTAGTAGTAGTAGTAGTAGTAGTAGTAGTAGTAGTAGTAGTAGTAGTAGTAGTAGTAGTAGTAGTAGTAGTAGTAGTAGTAGTAGTAGTAGTTGTAGTAGTAGTAGTAGTAGTAGTAGTAGTAGTAGTAGTAGTAGTAGTAGTAGTAGTAGTAGTAGTAGTAGTAGTAGTAGTAGTAGTAGTAGTAGTAGTAGTAGTAGTAGTAGTAGTAGTAGTAGTAGTAGTAGTAGTAGTAGTAGTAGTAGTAGTAGTAGTAGTAGTAGTAGTAGTAGTAGTAGTAGTAGTAGTAGTAGTAGTAGTAGTAGTAGTAGTAGTAGTAGTAGTAGTAGTAGTAGTAGTAGTAGTGCTGCTGGTGACTTGCGTAACACCATGGCAGCATTAACTAGAAAACTTGCCATCACCAACTGTCACCATATTGAAGCCCTGACTGCCTGCCGTCTTATCCCTCTTGACAAGAAGCCAGGATGCAGACCCATTGGAGTAGGAGAAGTACTCCGACGTATAATTGGGAAATGTATCATGGCAGTGGTCAAAGAGGATGTGAGAAGTGCAGCAGGAATTTACAGGTGTGTGCAGGGCAGCAGGCAGGTGGGGAAGCGGCTATCCATGCAATGAGGGAGATATTTAGCCATGATGAATGTGAAGCTGTGCTTT
>JAWQEG010003085.1:35000-91160 GCA_033782935.1 Petrolisthes cinctipes | reverse complement strand
GTGCTCGTGTATGATAATTATTGGAGGCTTCTGATTCCTCCTGACCATGCCACGAAACAAGCTCCTTTCATATAGGTGGTGTTTCGTGGCAATATTTAAAGGACTCATAATTTATCTCCAATTTTCTGACTACAACACAGGGTCCATTAACTCTTTTTTCAACTGTTCACGGTACTTGCACTTTTCTTTGACTAGGACCATATATCAATTTTACTTGTCACTGGAAGCACAACCTTAGGTCAATTTCTTATTTCATATTTCTTACACTTTTTTTTGACTAGGACCATACAATTTTATTTATCACTGAAATGACAATCATAATCAGCACGTTAGGCCTTACTGTAGAATCGATATGCTTAGGCTAACGTCAGACAATATTGAAATAACTGAAAATTCCAAGGGAACTAAAAGTTAACGAAAATAGAAATTTCATCGATTTAAAAATAATTAGTTTCCATGGCTGTGACGAGAACCGAAACACCACAACCTAGGCGACCAAGTTTGTTGTATTGTCGGAAGGAATCAGTTTTTCTCAATTCACCTACATTATCACAGGACACCTTAGACTTTTCAGGACATATTATATTAGTCTCAATGCCTGTTAAAAAAATAGTTTGTGTCTTTAGTCTTATTAATTGGTTTCAAGGTAGAGATCAAGTGCTACGCAATTCAGAACTTGAAACTGTATATAAAGCTTTAAAAGGAATGCAGAACTTAATAATATACACACTATCAATAAATTACCGGTATCTAGCATGAGAAGACTGATGGTTAAATAAACGATCAGCACAGCTTATGATGCCTCGGGGATAAAACAAACTATTATTTTAAAGTATCCACCGTCAGAGGTGTCACAATGTTTCACACAAGAGTTGAACCGATAGTTTTTGTTTTTTTATCGTATTGTACAGTACATGAAACCTCAGAGGACATACTGTATTATATTTTGCTAATATGGAAAGTGACAGAACACGATAGTTGACCTTTATGCAAGCTTCGGTCGGGAATTGTACTGAGCATACCAGCCGAACTAACCATTGTAAAGAGTATGTATGGTCCCACTCATATTTCCTGGTTGGGCCCATCACCCAAAGATTCTATTTGCCTTCACAGTCTTTCCACATTGCTGGATAAAAATCTAACCCACGGGTGATAATAGATAAAATAATAAGTGTCTTAAAGTTTCACAATCGAATTGATATAGTTAAGGGGATATTAACTTGTTGATGAACTAGAGGGCTACTGATTCGTCTAATATATGCAACACAAGATAATTATAGAATACATCAACGTTGCTGATGGAGGAATTGTGGCAGAGTTTAGAGAAGTCACTATAATAGCTTTCCAAATCACCAACAAACGAATGTGTTATAAATTCTGTCTTGCAATAATATGTACAGAAATTAAATATGGGATGTGGGTATCATTTTTATAGTTACTTATATACTTACAGAATCTTCGATCTGGGAAAAGTGTAAGTAAAGAATAAGGCAGCTTTAGGCACCCACCACCACCACCAATATGCCTGGCCACGTCAAGAAGAGCACTGGCCCTGACCCTGACCCCACCCAGTGGTTGTTCATCTCCAGGGAAATGAAAATAAAAGATCAGTCCAAGCCTTATGATGCTAAGAAATCCTGCTGGGTTCCTGATCCCAAGGAAGGCTTTCTGGAAGGCATGATCGTAGGCACCAAGGGAGATCTAGTCACTGTTGACGCTGGAGGCGAAACCAAGAATTTTAAGAAGAATCAAGTAAATCAGGTCAACCCACCCAAGTATGAGAAGTGCGAGGATATGTCCAACTTGACCTACCTTAACGATCCCTCTGTCCTGTACAACCTGAAGGCTCGCTACGTCAACCAGCTGATCTACACCTACTCTGGCCTCTTCTGTATCGTGATCAACCCCTACAAGCGTTACCCCATCTACACCAACCGTACGGTCAAGATCTACATGGGTAAGAGGCGTAATGAAGTGCCACCCCATCTGTTCGCCATTTCTGACGGTGCCTACACGGATATGATGCAAAGTGAGTTTCAGAATTCTAGCATGAAGCAAGAACGTATATAATTTTACATAAAGTTATTATATGCTGTATTTTCAAGTGAATTTTGACATGTACAATATGATGATCAGACATTTCTATTTCTCAACAGCCGTGATTAAATAAAATATATATAATATTATTATTTGAAGAAGAAATACCATAATTCCCTTGAAATTACATTATTTCTCTTTTCATTTTTTTTTCAGTCGGAGGAAATCAGTCTATGCTGATCACGTGAGTAGAAGATGGTGCACATATTCTCAAATCAGTTCATTTCTGCTTCAAAAACAAATTGACACAACCTTAGTTGTAGTTGTTGATGTTTTCCTCGGGGCAGAATGGCCCCCTGCCCCACAGACCCCCGGTACGCTCTGGTCACAGTGAAAAAACAAATTAAAATAAAGGAGGGGCTGTATGGCCCTATATGCCTGGGCTACCGAAGCACATCCCTGGAAGATGGGACCAGAGCTTACTGGACCAGGGAGTCAGGGGGCCTCCAACCGCCAAGGAGATTGGGGGGAAGGTCTTTGATCCCACAGCCAGTTCTGTGGGTCCAAGTCCACGTTACCACAAGAGCTACAAGTGGGGCAGCACCTTCCATGAGACCAGTCCTGAAGGGACCATAAATGGGAAAGGAGTTTAGACTGCTGCATACAAAGGGATAATACACTGCTGGCAGTCCACACAACAGTGAAAAAAAAAGAGCCTCCGGTTGCAGTACACTTCATGTGGATTTATATTCCATGTGGGCAGATCCCGTAAATTCCACTAGAAAGTGACCAGATCCTACAACAATCTTTATTCTAGCTCTGTGAGGGGATGACTAGTATTCACAGAGAATATAGTCAGCCCCCCTGGGTAGCCTCACAACATTAGTTTTCTCCCATACGAACCAGACTTGAAAAGTGTTAGTATGGTAAGGGAGGCCCTGATTGGAGTTAAACATTTCGACGCAGAAAAGGTTTTAAACACTTCATTACATGAAAGGCTTGAACACAGGAGTTTTAGGCAAATAAATTTTCTGTTAACTACCAAAATATTAATTCATGTATGGACTCATATTTATATAATCACTTATTGATATCTAATATTATATTTTTGTACCCGTATTGATATATCTATTTATCTGTTTTTAAATACTATTTCTTATTAATTGTTTATAAATTCATATGTGGATTTACATTTATATAAGCTCATTTCATTCTGTAGATATTTATTCAATTAACTATCCATATCGATAACAATATTTATCTGTTGTTTATTTTCACGTATTAGTACTATAGAAATATATTCATTTACAAACCCGCATTGATATGTCTATTCATCTGTTTATTCGGTATCACGTATTCATAATTTTTATATAATAATATTCTTTTACCTCCCCGTAATGATATCTCTATTTATCTGTTTATTCACTCTGTTTATTTTACCTCCACGTAATGATATCTCTATTTATCTGTTTATTCACTCTGTTTATTTTACCTCCCCGTAATGATATCTCTATTTATCTGTTTATTTTACCTCCACGTAATGATATCTCTATTTATCTGTTTATTTACTCTGTTTATTTTACCTCCCCGTAATGATATCTCTATTTATCGGTTTATTTACTCTGTTTATTTTACCTCCCCGTAATGATATCTCTATTTATCGGTTTATTCACTCTGTTTATTTTACCTCCCCGTAATGATATCTCTATTTATCGGTTTATTTACTATGTATATTTTACCTCCACGTATTGATTTATCTGTTTATTCACTCTGTTTATTTTACCTCCACTTATTGACTTATCTGTTTATTCACTCTGTTTATTTTACCTTCCCGTAATGATATCTTTATTTATCTGTTTATTCACTTTGTTTATTTTACCTCCCCGTAATGATATCTCTTATTTATCTGTTTATTCACTCTGTTTATTTTACCTTCCCGTAATGATATCTCTATTTATCTGTTTATTTTACCTCCACGTAATGATATCTCTATTTATCTGTTTATTTACTCTGTTTATTTTACCTCCACGTAATGATATCTCTATTTATCTGTTTATTCACTCTGTTTATTTTACCTCCACGTAATGATATCTCTATTTATCTGTTTATTCACTCTGTTTATTTTACCTTCCCGTAATGATATCTCTATTTATCTGTTTATTCACTCTGTTTATTTTACCTCCCCGTAATGATATCTCTATTTATCTGTTTATTCACTCTGTTTATTTTACATTCCCGTAATGATATCTCTTATTATCTGTTTATTTACTTGGTCCCTTTCCATGTAGCGGTGAGTCTGGTGCCGGTAAGACAGAGAACACCAAGAAAGTACTCTCCTACTTTGCTAATGTTGGCGCCACGGAGAAGAAGCCCGGGGAAGCTCAGAAACAGGTGTGTTGGACTTAACTCAGTGTGTGTGTGTGTGTGTGTGTGTGTACTGTTGGTGTTGTTGTTGTTGATGATGCTTCTGTGTGTGTGTGTGTGTGTGTGTGTGTGTGTGTGTGTGTGTGTGTGTGTGTGTGTGTGTGTGTACTGTTGGTGTTGTTATTGTTGATGCTTGTGTGTGTGTGTGTGTGTGTGTGTGTGTGTGTGTGTGTACTGGTGTTGTTGTTGATGCGTGTGTGTGTGTGTGTGTGTGTGTGTGTGTGTGTGTGTGTGTGTGTGTGTGTGTGTGTGTGTGTGTGTGTGTGTACTGTTGGTGTTGTTGTTGTTGATGCGTGTGTGTGCGTGTGCGTGTGTGTGTGTGTGTGTGTAATGGTGTGTATGAGTGTGGGATCTCTCTCTCTCTCTCTCTCTCTCTCTCTCTCTCTCTCTCTCTCTCTCTCTCTCTCTCTCTCTCTCTCTCTCTTACTCAGGCTCTGTCATTTACATAGCTTCTCTCTCACCAACCAGAACCTTGAGGACCAGATCGTGCAGACCAACCCTGTGTTGGAGGCCTTTGGTAACGCCAAGACTGTCCGTAATGACAACTCCTCCCGCTTCGTGAGTTTCTCTCGTCATTATAACTTACGTTAACTTATTATATGATATTTTAAGACATTAGCTCATTAAACAATTTTTCCGTTTCACAATATTGAATAATTTCACAGGGTAAGTTCATCCGTATCCACTTCCAACCCAACGGCAAACTGTCCGGTGCTGACATCGAGGTGTACCTGCTGGAGAAGGCTCGTGTCATCTCACAACAGTCACTCGAGCGATCCTACCACATCTTCTACGAGATGATGTCCGACCAGATCAAGGACATTAAGCGTAAGTAACTACAGGAAGTCTGGATATTTTGTCGTTAAATGTGTACTATATAATTATAAGCACAGTTATATTTTAACAACAAGTCCCATAATCTTACAGCCACCGCTCCACTCCTTTACAATGACGAAATGACTCATGGGGAAGGGATAATCTTCTAATTTGTAAGTAAAGTTTGAAATATCGTTGTAACTTTCACTTTAGTACATCGCAGAAAGCAAGGACAGTCAATCGATATCCAGCAGTTGTTCACTTGGCCCTGAACCAAGTCCAAAACCAAGAGGGTAATCACCTACTCTGGTTATAATACATCTGTGTTTTTATGTAACAGGTTGCCTATGTTCACACCCACTCATCTTTTCAGTAGGTTATTTATTTTGTTATTTTATTGCACACCAGCATAGCGCCTTTCTAGACAGGTAACAAAGTCTTATCCCCTACAGTATTTCTAACATTTACGTTGCCCATTACAGCCTCGTGTCTTCTTAGCAACGACATCTACGACTACCACTACGTGTCTCAGGGCAAAGTCACCGTCCCCTCCATTGATGACGGCGAGGACATGCAGTTCTGTCATGTAGGTGCTGCAAATCATAAATATCATCGCTAACACTTTATCAACTATATTTTATTACAGACAGCAATATTAATTTTGTCCTCTCGTGCATTTTAAGACAGTATAATTATCGTCCTAAGAATTTCTGTGCTTTGAACGTAATGGCACAATTTCAAGTTTATCCATGGATACATACAGAACATACACATTGTGATCAAATATTATCATATACTGTAATCATGCTCATATTCATGTATTGTTTTCTTTTTATTGCGGATAGTGCATTTATATTCAGAATAATGATGTGTTATACAGTAATTGTAGTGCAGATAATAATGATACGCGAGTTTCATGTCTTACAGATTCAAACTGCTTCCAAATTCAGAATGGTTGGTGGCACTAAAATGTATCCAACTTTACTTTATCCACAGGACGCCTTCGACGTGCTGGGCTTCAATGCAGATGAGGTCACTAACATTTACAAGATCACTGCTTCCGTGATGCACTTAGGTGAGGTGAAGTTCAAGCAAAGGGGTCGCGAGGAGCAGGCTGAAGCCGACGGTACTGAGGTGGGTTGATACACGGTCGAGATAATATAGTTCAGTGAGAGTGCAGGTGGGAGTGTGAAGTGTGGGGTCGGGTATCTGGGCCAACAAGGACGAGGGACTAGGTTCAATCTTTAGGGAGGAATATGTTTTTGGTAAATTGATGGCCTGGTGATTCCTCCAAAGTATGCCATGAAACAGATCCCTTATTAGTAACACTGGGGTCGTCTGTTTCCTGGCATAGTTTGAAGGAATCAGTAGCCTTTCAATTTATTAACTAGAGTTTCCTACCTTAACCAGCCTGTCTACGACTCTACGTCATAGTGGACCCAGCCCGAAGTGCGTTCAGGTCTGTGGCCGACCTATACTATCTAGACCGTGGGTTGATATTATGAAATAAAGACCCTGTCACACCCAAGGTCGTACGACATTTGGCTACAAAGCCTCCCGACTTCCACAGATCCTGCTTTGCTCACTAAAACCTGACAACTGCCTTACAAACGGTTGTGAGATTCTGTAAAAAAAAAAAAAAAAGAAAAGAAAAACACTGAGTGCCATTACCTTGTAGCCACAACAAAGCCATGAAGTGCATAAGTACACGAGAGGGTCAAGCATAACTCTTCTTGTACTTACTGGTTTCTCTCAGGTCAAAATACTTCGATAATGTTTTTGACATCTATAATATTGTTCTTGAATGTCTGTAGACTATGCGTTGGATATAAGAAATATTTGGCAACAATACAATAGACCTCTTCATGAAACGTCAACTATTATTTCCCTTGCACCCTTCATGTAGAGGCGATTTTAATGTTTGCCTGGTAAAGGGAGGGACCACTGGCCAAGTGTGTGGTGGGATGCACTCGATTTCCCGTCATGCTAATGTCTGTGCTGGCGATGGCTTCCACAGTTTGGAAGACTACGGTGCCTACAAGATATTAAATGTGTTCGACCAGTTTCTATATATATTGCAGGTTTCAGTGAGGGAGATGAAGCGACACAACATTTGCAGTCATTTGATCATACATTCAAACTACCTACTTTATTGCCGTCTTTCTCTTGTACCTTGTTATCAATAGTACCATCTTTACTCATAATGGTGATCATGCATATCATAAAACCTACCCTTCTTTAACAGAACCTTAACTAAAAACTATTTTATAACTTTCAGGTTGGTGAGAGAGTGGCACAGCTGCTAGGTATTGATTCCAATGACCTCTACCTGGCCATCACCAAGCCCAAGATCAAGGTCGGTACTGAGTTTGTCTCAAAAGGTATGAACGTCAACCAGTGCTTCTACTCCGTGGGTGCCATGGCCAAGGCTCTGTTTGACCGTGTCTTCAAGTTCATTGTGTCCAAGTGTAACGACACCCTCGCCACTGGACTGAAGAGAGCTTGCTTCATTGGTGTCCTTGATATTGCCGGCTTTGAAATTTTCGACGTAAGTTAAAGCTTGGATTGTCAAGTAGAAATGCATACACAGACTCCATAATACATAAAAGAAGCGCAGTAATTTACAAAACAGAGCGCAGTAATTTACAATGTTAGTACATATCTGTTTTAAATGTGATTCAAAATTCCCAATTTTTTTTTTTTTTTTTTTTCAGTTCAACGGGTTTGAGCAGATCTGCATCAACTTCTGTAATGAGAAGCTGCAGCAATTCTTCAACCACCACATGTTCGTGTTGGAGCAGGAAGAGTACAAGAAGGAAGGCATCAACTGGGTCTTTGTGGACTTTGGTATGGACTTGCAGGCCTGCATTGAGCTCTTCGAAAAGGTATTTAGAATAGAAGCCACAAAGAATATGCTGTATACATATTAAAGACTAATGTCTCAAGAATTATTGAGGAATTCATATATGAAAAATAAGGCGTCTATGCCATTTCTAAAATAAGAACACAAGATCCTGGTCATGATTTGTATATAGAGTAATTTCATAAAGGGACTTGGCCTATAATTATCTGTCCTTCCGTCCCTCCGTCCTCCGTAACTACTCGTAGATCCTTTGAGATATCAACACGAATATTTTTGTGGATAATACATATGCTTAGGGGGGTTGTAATAACTACTTTTGAAAGTGATCTAACGACAAATTTTCTTTTAATTTTTTCAAGTAGTGCACAAGGTGTTGGGCTGAACGTATGGCGCCGGAGACGCAATTTCATTGAGTATATTTAACTTCATATATCTTATTCCTCATAACCGGTTTCCAGAAAATGGGTATTCTGTCCATCCTTGAGGAAGAGTCTATGTTCCCCAAAGCCACAGACAAATCCTTCGCTGAGAAGCTGAACAACAATCACCTGGGCAAGACTCCTGTGTTCGTTAAGCCCAAGCCACCCAAGTCAGGTCAAGAAGATGCCCACTTCGCCATCGTTCACTACGCTGGTACCGTGAGCTACAACCTGAGTGGCTGGCTGGAAAAGAACAAAGATCCTCTCAATGACACCATGGTCGACCTCTTGAAGAAGTCTAATGGAAATGAACTGTGTGGCACAATCTTCGCTGATCATCCTGGACAGTCTGGTGGTGCTGACGACAAAAAGAGTATGTATGCATTTTATTTAACATCTCTAGTAACTTTTACGAATACGTAATGCAGTAATTTTATACGGATAGCTTCACTAAATGTGTGTGTGTGTGTGTGTGTGTGTGTGTGTGTGTGTGTGTGTGTGTGTGTGTGTGTGTGTGTGTGTGTGTGTTAAGTTTGAAGGTTTTACCAGAAAGTTGAATACCTTCCGGAAGTTAGGTTTCTTTTTTTTTCTCACCACTTACTTCATTCACAGGAATGTGAATTTTTTATTCTATATCAATAATGTCGTCATATCGCATCAGGATGAATTTGCTTCTTCATATTTTTTGCTGATCTTTAGAAATCTCTCATAACAATTTTGACTCATAATAATTTGCATTAATTCTGATCACCATTTTACTGTAGGTGGTCGTGGTGGCAAGTCTGGCTCCTTCAAGACTGTGTCCTCATCCTACAGGGTAAGTTTTTAGACATTTTTAACATCACAGCCCAACCCTACCTTACCCAACCTGACTCCAGACAAAACCGTAACAGGAATATAGACTCGTACTGTACACCCACAATCAAATAACCTCCGACACCTTCCTTCCATTGTGCAAATAAATCAGTATCATATCAAACTATAATCTTACAACACCTTACGTCAACTCAACCCCCTCAATAAGTATTATGAGGTGCTGCAAAATCATACACATGTTGTTCTTTAATACCAAGATATTTACTACGATGGAATTAAAGTGTCGGTGGATATTTGATTGTGGCTGTACATCTCCGGGTTTGAATTGAAACACGCATCGCTGAATAATACAAAGTCAACCCGTTTTAGTGGATAACTTCTGTTTATCATTGTCTTTTTAAACTACCTCAGCCTGTAGTTGTGCTTCTCTAATAATGGGCGATTAGTTCATAGGAAACTGATATTAGCCTATAAACTGGAAGACGGGCTGAGCTTCTTCTTCTGAGACAAGTTAGTTGATTGATTGATAGTAAAGTTCTTTTAGCTCCTCATTGCTAGACTACAGGCAGAGCAGACGTCAACTAAGTTAAGTATTAAATACTACAAATATTATCTCCAAATTTTTTCTCTGAAAATCTAAGTATAATGATTGTTGAAAGGTGTGCCACAAAACAACGTCTATACAAGTGGAGTAGGTTACGTGGCATAATGTGGACAAATTAGGGGCAAATATTTCACTGGAAGCACAGTAGAGAATTATACTTTTATCCTCAGATAATTATGCTCTTACATTTTGCCCTCCAACATTCTTCTTCCACCACCAGGACCAACTGAACAACCTGATGAGGACCCTGAACGCCACACACCCTCACTTCATCCGTTGCATCGTACCCAACGAGACCAAGTCACCAGGTGAGTCAGTCAAAACACATTCTGCAAACACAGGCGGTCTTTACAGATTTTCCCGGTTCATTGACACTCTTCAAGATATCACAAAGCCTCCAGATCATCTAATATATTTTATCCCCATTTAATTAAGGTGATAGACCAAATTTTACATAATCAAATTAACCCTGTCTCATCAGGGTGACTCACAAGCGTATCTCGGAACACAAGGCAAAATATCCCTTTGTTTTGGCTGATACGACCAAACAACACCAGGCAATATTGTTCAGTTTAAACAAAGACGAAGACATGAAGACTAAAACACTGTAACCCAAAATTATGAGTGGACTGTGTGAGTGAGGGTGAACACTGTAACTGAATGGAAAACAATCCACACTGTTACTGCCTCTTCATTACAACTGATGCTACCTATACTAAAATTCTTTACCATAATTCTGCTACTATGATAAAGTTAGTGACACGAATAAATATATAGACGTTTGATGGTTATGTAGTTGATGCTCGTAAAACATGAATGTTGTGGATTCTGGAGTTAAAGTCACTCTGTATCCTTATGTTATATGCCACGTTTTAAATGAGTAGCCTCTTATGGACAATTGAAGGATTCCTATTTCCTCTAAGTTGTGGTAAGGAACAGACTACCTCAATATACAGGAAGGGGATTTGTTTTGTGCGAAAGTCTGCGGGAACCATTGCTCATCCAATCAGAAAGAGATTACCTCCTTAAGGAAGTAGTACAGTGTTGGCATATCTGGAGCAACTGATTCCTCCAAACTATTCTAAACAACGGGCTACCATTATTATTGTTCATCTGGTCTTGTTTCTTGGCATACTTTGGTGGAATCAAGGCGTTGCAATCTACCAAAAAGAGGTTCTCTCCTTAATCTGTCCATATTACAGGTGTGGTGGACACTGGCTTAGTCATGCATCAGCTGACCTGTAATGGTGTACTTGAAGGCATCCGTATCTGTCGCAAGGGATTCCCCAACAGAATTATTTACCCAGATTTCAAACACAGGTGAGCCCTTGTACTTTGTCATGTCACAGTGCCACTCCGCTGAAGATATTGGTAATGATGAGTCAACATAACATATATATATAATTTGTCATGTCACAGTGCCACTCCGCTGAAGATATTGGTAATAATGAGTCAACATAACATATATATATAATTTGTCATGTCACAGTGCCACTCCGCTGAAGATATTGGTAATGATGAGTCAACATAACATAATATATATATAATGATGAATCCTTTCCCTAGGTACTTGATTCTAGCTTCAAAGGAGATGCTTGCGTGCAAAGATGACAAAGGTTCAGCCAAAGTGTGTTTTGATAAGTGCGGCCTCGATGTAGAGTCATATCGTCTCGGCAATACAAAGGTAAGCAATATATTACGTCTTGTTCAACACTCTCAACATTAGTGCCTTTTGTCTTACATACCTTGCTAAAAGACGAAGACTCCTTGATTTCCAATATTAGCCCTTCTGCAAATGTCACTGAAACTAAAACATAATAATGATTGAACCAAACATCTACATCATCTACATCTACATCTACATTATGAGTGGTATTCAAATGTAGATGAAGGGTATTTGACCCACACAAATGAAGACAGGCTTTTCTACTCCAAATACATTCTGTGATACATTCAACCTCTAGTATTACGAAGTACAAATCCTACATTATCGAGGTGGTAATCCCTCCTGGGATACCTTCACATTATTATCACTGCTTGATATCACTGACCCGATATGATATCACTGACCTGTTATGTTATCAGTGACCTCTTATGTTATCACTGACCCGATATGATATCAGTGACCCGTTATGTTATCATTGACCCGTTATGTTATCACTGACCTGTTATGTTATCACTGACCCGTTATGTTATCACTGACCCGTTATGTTATCACTGACCCATTATGTTATCACTGACCCATTATGTTATCACTGACCTCTTATGTTATCACTGACCCGTTATGTTATCACTGACCTCTTATGTTATCAGTGACCAGCATTACAGCGTGTTTGGTTAATGTTTGGCAGGTGTTCTTCCGTGCCGGTGTTCTGGGAGACATGGAAGAACTCCGTGACGAGCGTATTGGCAAGTTGATCACGTGGCTACAGTCCTGGGTTAGAGGCTGGAAGAGCAGGAAATACTACTCCAAGATGCAGAAGCAGCGTGTGTGTCTGATGGTGGTGCAGCGTAACATTAGGAAGTACCTGGTGATGAAGAGTTGGCTCTGGTACTCACTCTGGATCACTATCAGGCCAACCCTCAAAGTCAGCAATGCGGAGGACGAGCTGGCTGACCTCGAGGCCAAGGCAGAGAAAGCTGAGAAACAGTTCGAAAAAGAGAACAAGTCTAGACTAGAACTGGAGGCCATTAATGCAACCCTTCAGGAGGAAAGGAATGGCATGCTCATGGCCTTAGACTCAGCCAAGGGTGGAATGTCCGAGTTCATGGAGAAACAGGATAAGCTTCAGAACCAGAAGCAGGAACTTCAAGCACAACTTACTGTAAGTAAAATGAAACATTAGCTTTGCTAAACACAAGTTAACATAACATGTTAAACGTATATATATATATTGTATGTGTGGTGTATTGACTTAAACCATAAAATCTATGTTACTGCAGGAGGCCACTGAGCGACTGAAGAAAGAAGAGGAGGCACGAAATCAACTCCAACAAAACAAAAAGAAGATTGAGCAGGAGATGGGCAGCTTGAAGAAAGACATGGATGACATAGAACACATGATCCAAAAAGCTGAACAAGACAAGACTACCAAAGACCAACAGATCCACACACTCAACGAGGAAATCACTCACCAAGAGGAGCTGATAAATAAAATAAATAAAGAAAAGAAGCAGCTCCAGGAGTGCAACCAGAAGACTGCTGAGGATCTTCAGAGTCTGGAGGACAAGTGCAACCACTTTGGAAGCATCAAATCCAAGCTGGAACACACTCTTGACGAACTCGAAGATTCACTCGAGCGTGAAAAGAAGCTTCGTAATGATGTAGAAAAATCAAGGAGAAAAGTAGAGGGTGACTTGAAGTTGTCTCAGGAGGCCGTTGCTGACCTCGAACGAAACCAAAAGGAAGTAGAGTTGACCATCCACCGAAAGGACAAGGAGTACTCCGCCCTGGTGAACAAACTTGAGGAGGAGCAAGCCACCTTTATGAAATTCCAGAGACAAATTCGAGAGCAGCAAGCCCGATTGGATGAGCTGGAGTCTGAAGTGGAGCACGAACGCCAAGCACGTGCCAAGGCAGAGAAAGCCAAGACCAACCTGGCCAAGGAACTCTCCGATCTGGGTGACCGCTTGGACGAGGCTGGGGGAGCCACTGCTGCCCAGATCGAACTCAACAAGAAGAGAGAAACGGAATTGGCCAAACTCCGCCGTGATCTAGAGGAGCTCAATGTGCAGCAAGAGTCAGCTATGACACTTCTACGCAAAAAACACAACGAAGCTATCAATGAAATGTCTGAACAGATCGACTATCTCAATAAAATGAAGGCCAGGTAATTTAAAACAGAGTCGCACAGTTACTTCTTTACCAAAGTGAAATGTTAAGTATCTCACTGAAAGGTAGAAAAGTTCTGCTCAGTGAGTATACACTCTGTCTCATAATTTTATAGTATTTCTCAAGACATTAAAATTGTACATGGCACCTTGGTGTACAAAATTCAATTTACTCCATAAATCCTAACTTATTCCACAAATCTTAACTTTCACAAATCTTTTCTATTCTTGTGAATTAAAGGAATTATGATAATGTCGGCAAACTGGATTACACTTATTCCTCAAAATTATTCAGCAACTATAACTATATGTGAAATAATATGTTTCGTGGCATGCACTGAGGAATCACTTGCAAAAATATCATAGGTCCCATTAGTCGAGTACCATGTAGCGAAAATTAACCTTGTATATAACTGTGTTGTTTTATGTCTCCTCGTAAGGACTGAGAAGGACAAGGAGTCATTGAAACGTGACGCTGAAGATGCAAAGTCCACATTGGATGGCCTGGCCCGTGACAGGGTAAGAACCATATATATTTCTTGCTAGCTTTTACTCTCTCTTGCGCGGGTGACTGAAAAAAAATAAAAATAAAATGCTTTTCAGTCACCTAGAAAAGAATATAAATTATAATATTTTACTTATCTCAATCAGCTGGAAAAAGGCACTCGATGTCCCATGCAACTCAAATTATAAAAATGCATTCGATATCATACTAAATAAACAAGACCAAAACTATGTCCCACTCAAATGTAGAAATGAATGAAAGCCTCTCTTGTCACAGACCGCAGCTGAGAAGACGTCTAAACAGCTCCAACAACAGATAGCTGAAGTTAACGCCAGGTTAGACGAGTCCAACCGAACACTGAGTGATTTCGATGCTACCAAGAAGAAGCTGGCAGTGGAGAACTCAGACCTAGTGCGGCAGATGGAGGAAGCCGAGGCACAGATTGGTCAGCTGTCCAAGATGAAGCTGTCTCTCACCAACCAGCTGGAGGACAACAGGAAGCTTTGTGACCAGGAGAGTCGGGTAATAAATACACTTTATACAATTGGTGTTATAGATCGAATAATGATGATGGAAATTATGTTCAGGATGCTAGTCGATTATAATAACAATAATAATAATAATGATGATGTACTGTATAAAAATAATAATAATAATAATAATGATAATGATAATGATAATGATAATGATAATAATAATAATAGTAATATTTAAAAAAATGAAAATAATAATAATAATAATAATAATAATAATAATAATAATAATAATAATAATAATAATAATAATAATAATAATAATAATAACTGAATGGTAGAGGAAATAGAAACTTTGCTTCTAAGTAAATATAGATATGTAAATTAAGGTCAAACTTTAACACAAATATTACAGGAAAAGGCTACACTTCTTGGCAAGTATCGCAATCTGGAGCATGACATAGAGGGACTTCGTGACCAGCTCGAGGTGGAGAATGAAGCCAAGGGCGATATTCAGCGTTTGCTCTCCAAGGCCAACGCTGATGCCCAGATGTGGCGTTCCAAGTATGAGGCGGAGGGTGTTGCCCGCGTGGAAGAAATTGATCTTGCCCGTCAGAAGCTTGCTGCCCGTCTGGTTGAGGCTGAGGCACAGATCGAGCAACTTAATATAAAGAATCTGAGTATGGAAAAAACAAACCAGAGAATCGCAGCTGAATTGGATGAGGTTCAGATCGTTGGAGATCGGGCAGCAACTCTCGCTGCTGCTGCCGAGAAGAAACAGAAGAACTTTGACAGGATTATCTCTGAGTGGAAGCTGAAGGTTGATGACTTGGCTGTTGATCTTGACTCTTCTCAGAAAGAGTGTCGCAACTACTCGACTGAACTCTTCCGTGTCAAGGCAGCTTATGAAGAAAACCTTGAGCAAATTGATTCCATCCGAAGAGAGAACAAGAACCTCTCAGATGAAATCAAGGACCTCATGGACCAAATTGGCGAGGGTGGCCGATCTTACCATGAACTGGAGAAAAATGTTAGGCGTCTTGAGATCGAGAAGGAGGAGCTGCAGGCCGCTCTGGAGGAGGCTGAGGCCGCCCTTGAGCAGGAGGAGAACAAGGTGCTCCGTGGCCAGCTTGAACTGAGCCAGGTCAGGCAGGAGATCGACAGGCGCATCCAGGAGAAGGAAGAGGAGTTCGAAAATACTAGGTATTATTCCGTTTTATATACAGCACTAAAGTTATTCCCAAACATTTTTTGTATTATGATAAAGTAAAACACATACCATGCCGAATAATATAGTTCCTGAACTACATCCAAAGTACAAAACTAATAACAACTAATCATTACACTCTCCATAATATTTTGCAGAAAGTGCCACCAGCAAGCCATGGATTCTATGCAAGCCACCCTTGAAGCTGAGTCTAAGGCCAAGGCAGAGGCACTTCGCCTCAAGAAGAAGCTGGAGTCTGACATCAACGAGCTGGAGATCTCCCTTGACCACTCCAACAAGGCATATTCAGACCTCCAGAAGACCTACAAAAAGATGCAAGTCGAGTACGGTGACATGGAACTCCGTGTAGAGGAGCAGCATCGCATTGCCTCTGAATACCATGAACAATATGGTATTGCTGAGCGGAGGACCAATGCTCTGACTGGTGAGCTGGAAGAGTCTCGCTCACTCCTGGAACAGTCTGACCGTGGACGTCGCCAAGCTGAGACAGACTTAAATGATGCTAACGAACAGATTAGTAGCTTCGGCTCACAAATTACATCTCTTACTTCAGCCAAGAGGAAGATTGAATCAGAGATCCAAACAATACAGGTATGTAGCAAAAATATTGTATATCATGTGTTCCTTAAATCTGGTACACAGTTGTTATCCATAATACTTAGCTCAGCCCGGAAGAATGACGGTGGTCAGTTGTTTATTTCACATACAAACAATATACTAAGTTAATACTTATATAAAATGCTGTGAATGACATCTACTGAAAGTACCTTAGCAAGTATCAATTATAAATTACAATTGTCTCAATGATGTAGCCTTTCATATTTATGTAGGGTAGAGTACATACACCATGTGGTTATATACTAATCATGCCTCTCCTTCAGGCCGATCTGGACGAGATGCTGAACGAGGCCAAGAACTCTGAGGACAAGGCCAAGAGAGCCATGGTGGATGCCGCTCGCCTGGCTGATGAACTCCGTGCTGAGCAGGAACACTCTCAGACACAAGAGAAACTACGTAAGGGTCTCGAGGCTTCTCTTCGCAATCTCCAAATCAAGCTGGAGGAAAGTGAGGGTAATGCTCAAAAGACTGTCAAGAAGGCTGTGTCCAAGCTGGAGACTCGTATCCGGGACCTAGAGAGCCAGTTGGACGATGAGTCTCGTCGCCACGGGGACGCCCAGAAGAACCTGAGGAAGTGTGAGAGGCGCATCAAGGAGCTCACCTTCCAGGCTGATGAGGACAAGAAAAACCACGATAAGATGCAGGACCTTGTTGACAAGCTGCAACAGAAGATCAAGACCTACAAGAGGCAGATCGAGGAGGCTGAAGAGATCGCTGCCCTCAACCTGGCCAAGTTCCGCAAGGCCCAGCAGGAACTTGAAGAAGGTATCCACTAAAGGATTCAGAAGAGATTAATATCAAGATTCTAGTTACCATCCTCTAATAAGCCATGAATAAAGTTAATCTTCTACCCCAGTTCATCACTTATATTTTGCTTAGTGGTTAATCATAGGAGACTATATTGCTCAAGTGGGACACATATTGTCGGACCTCAATAAACTTTTTTGTTGCAGGTGTGGTGACTACGACCGCCATACATTCAAAACTCAGCGCCACACGCATTGTAAAAACCACTTTGGTGTAAATGTCTAAGACAAACCATGTTCTGTAAAGAAATAAAGCATAAATAACAAACATTTACCGAACACATCCCGGTTATTATTCTATTATTAGAAAAAAACAGAAGCTTGTAATAATTTGTAACAACAAAAGACTAGATGCTCTGTGTAGATAAAGTAAAAATGGAATCACACTGTAAGTACAAAATTATGCATATACTTTGATGTTCATGTCTGAACTTGTATAATCCAAAATAAACAATCAGGAAAAGTTATTGTGAAATATAAGTACATGAAATATAATGAAAAATGTCATCAAATAAATAAAGGTGGACGAAACATTGGTGTTTTTTCTACATATTTTTCCTTGAGGTTTTCGTTCACTTTACATTGAAGTCTCCATTGATTTGTGTGAGAGTTTTCTTACTATTCCTTTTGCATTCACTTCTCCCCTGGAAAGACCTCAAGTTGGCTAGAAATATAGGGCTACTGATTTCTCCCATGCAACTGTGCCAAAAATCAGACTATCGTAGCATACTTGAGGAGAACCTGTTTTGATTCAAGTTCAAAAATACAAGATAAACTTCATAAGACTTGAACATACAAACACCCAATTCTTTCTTCTTTCATTGTTTATATTCCATTCTTTGTTCAAATTTCCTCAGCCTTATAACTTCCATTCTTTGTTCAGATTTCCTCAGCCTTATAACTTACATTCTTTATTCAGATTTCCTCAGCCATATAACTTCCATTCTTTGTTCAGATTTCTTCAGCTTTATAACTTCCATTCTTTGTTCAAATTTCCTCAGCTTTATAACTTCCATTCTTTGTTTAGATTTGTTCAGCCTTATAACTTACATTCTTTGTTCAGATTTCCTCAGCCTAATAACTTCCATTGTTTGTTCAGATTTCCTCAGCCTTATAACTTCCATTCATTGTTCAAATTTCCTCACCCTTATAACTTCCATTCTTTGTTTAGATTTGCTGTAATCATATTCGTGGGTTTTCTCTAATCCATTGACAACATTTATATTTTTAGACCAATGACACTTTATTCTGCTGAGTGGAAGATGAAGGTTAAATATGCTCCTGTGATAATCATAACTGCTTCACCTACTGTACATAAATTCGCGTCCATCTCGTGTACTTAATATTGCTAAAATGATCTGATAGTTGCATTCTGAACCAGTTTTTATTCCAACAACATCATACGTAATTTACCACATGAGAACTATATCTGTCATCTCTGTATTAAAATTGTATTACAACATCACAATAGCTAATACATACACAGGTGGAAATGAAGCCAACTTATGCTGCAGACTGTACACATACACTTTTTTTTTTCTATCCATTTTTTTTATCCTTTTTTTTTTTTTTTTTTTTTTTCAATTCGTGAGACTGGACGAATGTAAAGGAAATTCCGGACCAAATGGACAGCGATGTCTTACTTTTGTTGTCCTACTTGGATTTGGCACTGTTCCAAAAAGTGTGTTAGAGAACTAATGTGGGCATCAGTTCACTCACCTCAGTACAGAATTCCAATACATACCACTACTCTCATTCACACTTGGGTACAACCATCGTCAACATTGCTACTCGCTGTTCATCTTGAGTTCGCTGTCATCATCAGAGTCGGCTTTAAGGAAGGGGGTAATTTGCATTGGCTTAATAGACCAGAAAGATATTGAATCCATCAACCCGTGCCAGGAAACTAGATTACTTCAGAATACAAATAAAGGATCTGTTTTCTTGGATTGTACAGAGATTTTGTTGACTCCAAATGACTGAAACATATATAAGTTTGGAATTGTTCTTATATGTTTGCATTATTTACCTCGCCAAAGTATTTCAATTTTTTTTTCGAAGCAGTGAACCACTGACCTCACTTGTAAGCAAGAGTACTTATGAAGTAGTGTCGGGTTGTAGTCCTTGCCATGAATGAACGCTTACGAACAAAATATTAACTTATGAGTGAACTTCACATTTATATATACGAGCCCTGAGCAATGGTTGGAAGGTTGGAAGCGGTCATCCTTCTTCGGAACAGGTTGCATCAGAGAAAATTTCCAGCAGGAAGGAAAAGTATTAAATAACAAACAAAGATGGAAAAGTTTCCCTAGGTATGGAATTAGCATGGAAGCACAGTTCTTAGGCCCCCTTCACACGACGCGACCATATGTTTGTATTAGTTTAGATCATGGTCGAGGTATTTTTAGATGGAGTCCTTCACACGTGGCCGCGCGGCTAAGTTCGGTTGCACGACCAGATTTCTGGTCGCCAGGCAATGCGATTCTGTGCACGGCCAACCTGACCTCGAGACCAAATGTTTACATGGAAACAAATGGAGCTGTTGAGACGAGACACGGACATCAATGTGGCCATATGTGTATGGAGACCACATGGAAGAAGATAAGTTTGATTTTGAAACAGAACATTTCATCGTAGAAGTGTAACCGAGGCCTGCTCTATGAGATCTGAATGACGACTAATACTGTAACAGGGATTTAAAGATTTTTTTTTCAGGATTCTGTTGCAAATCATTGTAAAGGTGCAAAATGATTCTTTTGTTGATCGATCCTGCAGAATTGGGTGGACCAATATCTTCTCTGTCGTCGCTTAAACCGCTTGCGCAATTGTGAGTACATGACAGTAGTAATTACTGCTGCTTCCACCTCCATGACGAGAAGGTGGGTAGCAGGCAGGATTGACGTCACAAATCCATGGTCGCATCAAGAAAATGAAACGCGCTGCCAATATCTGTGGTCATACAGCCATGGTCGCGTCGTGTGCAGGAGGCCTTATGGACTACAGGAGGAATCCCAGTCTGACCGTACTGTACACTGGATCAAAAAAGTATCGCACAGGTGGGGTTCGATGGTTCTGTAAATGATCACTGTACGCCTTCCGAGTGTTAAGGCCAAAGAGGGCAGAATATTTTTCCTTTGATGATGGGAGGCATCAGTATTTCAGGGGGTGGTGATGGAGGAATAGTACCCGAATTATTCTGAGTGGAATGTTTTATAGAAGAGTTCAGATTTATCAGGGGAAAAGATAACCACATGAAAAACATAGTACTGGAGCATAGTTTTATTCACATGGAATGCGAAAGTAGTATAGAAAAAAAGAAACTTGTGTAAAAACTTGTGTAAGACTCAAAATTCCCTTATTGGAAGAACAAGACTGTCTAAATCAGAATAGTGTTCGAATATTATTATTATTATTATTATTATTATTATTATTATTGTTATTATTATTGTTATTATTATTATTATTATTATTATTATTATTATTATTATTATTATTATTATTATTATTATTATTATTATTATTATTATTATTATTAATATTAATATTAATATTAATATTAATATTAATATTAATATTATTATTATTATTATTATTATTATTAATATTATTATTATTATTAATATTATTATTATTATTATTATTATTATTATTATTATTATTATTATTATTATTATTATTATTATTATTATTATTATTATTATTATAAGTAGGGTCTTTTAGCTATGGTTGTTACACGAGGTTTTCAAGAGAGATTTAATATAATCGTATGTGGATTGGTGATGATCTGTTCCTCTGTAAAGGGTTTCATGAAGCCTATGACCAAAATTAAAATATAAAAACTCTAAACAAATAATGCAGGTCTCAGGTTGTAACAGTCTAATCTGAAACACCAGCTGATATAATGGGATACAACTCTTCA
Source organism: Petrolisthes cinctipes (assembly GCA_033782935.1). Taxonomy (NCBI): domain Eukaryota; kingdom Metazoa; phylum Arthropoda; class Malacostraca; order Decapoda; family Porcellanidae; genus Petrolisthes; species Petrolisthes cinctipes. The sequence goes on along the minus strand of JAWQEG010003085.1, from coordinate 69,798 downwards.
CGAATATTGGCCTGAGTTGGGAATTTGTTGGAATCAAGACTCACCAACCTGTTCATTCTCCGTCCACAACGAAATCTATTTCTGAAACTGATTGAGTATACTGTTGCAAGCTCTCTCTCTCTCTCTCTCTCTCTCTCTCTCTCTCTCTCTCTCTCTCTCTCTCTCTCTCTCTCTCTCTCTCTCTCTCTCTCCACCTGTTTCTATCTGTGTGCCTGTCTTTCTTCCTGCTTCTTGGAGACAATTACAGTCACCATTCCACACATTCACTCTTCAGGCATCCCTGGGCATGTGGTGAGAAGATGCATTTGGCTCACATGAACGGTATGTGTGTGTGTGTGTGTGTGTGTGTGTGTGTGTGTGTGTGAGAGAGAGAGAGTTGGAAGTTGTAGAAGTATCAGGTTTCAGAGCAAGCAAGCAAGCTGTTCAGTTGTTGTTGTTGGGGTATTACAGCTAATGATGATGGCAGTCTGTGTGCAGGAATCTCTTATATAAATAACTTCATGGGCATTCATTCATTCATTCATTTTGTCTCTCAAACACATAACTGGAAATGAAATAATCTGGATGCACACTCAAGTTCAATGGTCCTACACATGACTCTAGTTCTGCCTGACCGTGAAAAAAGATGACCGAGCTATATAGGCCTACAAGACACAGTGGCAGAATGAGATAGATAGAGTGTTGGGACGAGGCAGCAGGAGATGAAGGGGTGGAACAGCAAGCATGAAGGAAACGAAAAGGAAGGAAGGACAGTTTAAAAATGGAAAGGACATGGACATTAACATCCAAGAATATATCGAATATAGGAGCAACGTAAATGAAAGTCGAAATACATTTATGCCTATACCCTACACCAAAATCATTAATCCTTAAAGAAAAACGACTGACTACTAACTTCATACTCAGGCAAACACCAAATGATATTAGTACACTCGTGATACGTAATTTCTGACCAGAGACGAACGGCAAGCACCACACACACACACACACACACACACCCTGCATTCGAACTCAGCCTCTATAGGTGTACTGGGTGAGGAAATGAACAATACCATGCAGGCGATTCGAAGCTTTCTGCTCCTCACACTCTGGTCAGAAATTATGTATCACGAGTGTACAGTATTTATTTACAAGGAAACAAATACTTAGCTGTCCTTCTATTATGGTCATTCAAGAGTTGGGGAAGACATCGAAAAGAACTCAGGCGATCGAGAGGAGCTGCCAGCTATTTCAGGGGGTAATTAATTCACTTTTGTTACATTGGAGTGCCTTGATTCCTCCAAAGTATGCCAGGAAACAGGACCAGATGAACAAAAATAATGGTGTTCTGTTGCTTGGAATAGTTTGGAGGATTCAGTTGCTCCAGAATTACTAAATGGTGTTCTGTTGCTTGGAATAGTTTGGAGGATTCAGTTGCTCTAGATTTACCAACATTTTACATCCCCCTTAACCTATATTTCTGTTTCATTTTGACGGGACGGGGTTGAGGCGAGAGAAGGAGCCATGGGTTCCGAGTATGGATGGTTATGTATACAGTAACATACACTTGCGACCCACTTATCCTGTGTTTGTTTTTCTGGATGAGGCGAGAGAAGGTGCTATATAGGGAGCCATAGTTCTGAGCATTTACTATCCCACGACAATTTAATATATATGTCACATCCGCTGTCTAATAAAATGGAGATCTCTGAGACGGACAGGAAATAGAAAAAAAAAAAAAATTAGATAAATAAATAAATAATAATAATAATAATAATAATAATACCACTCACGAGTCCATGAATAATGTTGTTGTTGTTGTTACTAGGGGTCAAATGTGAGGTAGACGAGCCGACTGACTATAGCAGGTAGCACACGGGCCTATACTCGTCTCCGTTCTGTGGCCAGGCAGACTAAAGCTTCTTACATTTTCCAACCCTTTTCATGAGGTGTAGAGGAGGACATCGAGGGACCTATGAGAGTCAAATTTGGTCTTCAATCGTAGGATGATGGACGGAAAACGGAGGAAATACGTGCCACTGTTATTGATCCATAACTAACTAAATATTTGTACAGTTGGGCACATGAATGGGTGGTACAGTCCAAGTGAAAGATGGTCAATTTCTCCCAATATCAAGTTCCTTAGTGCCAAATAGGAGACACCAGGGGCAGTAGTCAGTATTGAGGATGGTAATAAAAAGCAAGTACCTGATAATAGACACTGGTTACTCAAACGGGACAAGTGGGCTTTACCACCCATTCCTGTGTCCAACTGTACTTCCCTTTCACGCCATGCACGTTCTAGGAATATCACTGTTCACCCACCCACCATCACTTAGACAGGAAAAGAGATGGAGCTTTTGACTGTGACTGTGCATTCGTACTGGCGGCGAGGTATGTACTGTATTGGCGGAGGAGGTAAATATAAACCAAGACCTCATTTGGGTTAGTCTACTACTCTTCACGGCTTTTCTTTCGATCACCGGGCATTGCCAAGAACGGGGGAAAAAGAAAAGAAAAAAAAAATGCTTGCTTGTGTGTGGGTATGTGTTGTGTTTGGCTGGCAGGGTCCTTCCTATTCTTGACCGGTTCTCAGCTTACAACCCACCATAAGGAACGTGGAGGGAGGAGGGAGTGACCAGGTCTGTGGCTGGTGAGCCAGGACACTAATCAGCCTCAGACGCGCTCCAGTGGGTGCTGTGAGTGGTGGTGTGTCTCTCTCTTTCCTGGTGGTGCAGTGAAGTGTGTCGTAAGTATATAATAACAGGGACGTCATTGTAATCTCTATCGTCACTCAGGGTTATAGATTCAAAGGGTTAGGTCTATGGCCCGTAGGCAAGAACACTGGTGATGTTGACGAGAGAGAGAGAGAGAGAGATTATCATGGTTTCATCTCGCCTACGTATCATGTTCCGTGTGTGTTCCGAGTTATGGAAATTCAAAGGATCTTTTAAACAATGGAAGTCTGTTTTGTTTGGCATTACTGTTATTCTCAAGGATGGGAAGAAGGAACTGATGGATTCGTGACATATTGAAATTACTCTGTAGATCAAACCTTTCTGCGCTATGCTATTCTCTTCTATTCTATCCAGAGTTAAAGATAGGCTGGATGATCGGACATACTGGATTCTGGCAGGTTAGCAACGAGACCAATGGTGAAGTTTACATTCCACAAACCATAAACAATACCGGAGAATCTTAGCGGAACTTGAACTGTGTTACAATTAAACGAAGCATCAGCATCATATATAATCATTATAGCCATTGGTCTGATCGTCCAGCCTATCTATATCTCTGACTTCGCCTTCCTGCCATCAAGGAAGGTGGCAAAACTTTGGTTCCTGACTTTACATCGTAACGTTTTCATTCTATATTTCAGGATCGCCGGTTAGGGGATTTTACAGATATTGAATCGAACAGCTTTAGGCACCTGCCACCGACATGCCTGGCCACGTCAAGAAGAGCACGGGTCCCGACCCTGACCCCTCCGAATTCTTGTTCATCTCCATGGAAATGAAAATGAAAGATTCCACCAAGCCTTACGACCCAAAGAAGTCTTGCTGGGTTGCTGATGCTAAGGAGGGCTACGTTGAGGGCGAGATCCAGGGTACCAAGGGAGATCTGGTCACTGTCTATGCTGCTGGTGAAACCAAGAATTGGAAGAAGGAGCAGGTTCACCAGGTCAACCCACCCAAGTATGAGAAGTGCGAGGATATGTCCAACTTGACTTACCTCAACGACGCCTCTGTCCTGTACAACCTGAAGTCTCGTTATGTCAACCGTTTGATCTACACCTACTCTGGCCTCTTCTGTATCGTGATCAACCCCTACAAGCGTTACCCCATCTACACCAACCGTACTGTCAAGATCTACCAAGGCAAGAGGCGTAATGAAGTGCCACCCCATCTGTTTGCCATCTCTGACGGAGCCTACATGGATATGTTGCAGCGTAAGTATTTTCTCACAATTGGTTAACCATTACATCAATTACATGTGAAGACATTACGAGTAAGAGGGTTTCTTGTCCCAAAGTCTCACAATCCTCACTACAGAAAAAAAAGATGAAATCTGATATAAGATAATTCACTAATTTGGTCTATTACTGAAGACAAATAACCTTAACAAAAGTAACTGCTCAAACTTAATTGTATCATAAATAACAGTATTTGTTATTTTCCATTCCAGTTGGTGAGAACCAGTCTATGCTTATCACGTGAGTACCTTCACAATTTTAGTATTAAATTCTTCATTTTATACTAAGGTGTTGAGGTAGTGTGACGGTGATGTGAGAATGATCGATAATTTAATTTATAATATGATAATTATAAACTTACCTTGCCCGGTTCATTTATGATCTTCGTTGGTTGGCTGCAGCGAAGAAAGTAATCAGGGTTATCTCCCCGTTCTTAGGCCTCAATCACCCCGCACATAGAATTTTTTTATGTTAAGGGTTCTTCCCGATATATATGTATTTATATAGATAACAAATCTACTGGTGCATTCAAACAACCAATTGCAAATTTCTATATTTATTCAACTCCAGTAACTTAGCCAACATGAATAATTAAATTTTCACACACACACACACGCCACGCTAGCTAGCTAACTCGCTCAACCGCTCGTCGCCTCGTCTACGTGACGATAGTCTAGGTTACGTTACACTGTAGTGATTCTATCAATGCTAACACGTAAGTTTGGAATATTTTTCTAATTGCTCACACTTGGGAATAATTTAGAGTCTCACAACACACTCGTAATTTTTCCAAGACCAGCTCCCACTCACCTTATATTTCACTAACTGTAAAGCCTTGGAATCGTGTAATATACAACGAATTCGGCGTCTACGTTGATCACTCCCCACTCAACACGTGGAGGATTAATTCAGGCAAGCGGAAGCTGACGATACGAGTGTGTTCCCTTCTTCAAGTGTGTTTTCAAAATGAGCTACATTTCCAATTTTAACTGAGAGGCTGCAAGTTCAAAATTTTCCTGGCTCCTCCCCTATCTTTGTTCGTTTTTCCTAACTGGCTACAATTTACATGGTACCCTCTCATTCCTTAGTTATACATGCAATTGCAATTTACCTATGGCGTACTAATAATTCCCGGTAATTCCCCTCCACTTCACGATCATTTGCAATACCATAAGTTACCCTGGTAGCATAATTTATTAATACAAGATGTAATTAACGTACGAACACCTATATGACTGGATGTGGCAATTTCGGTTGAAACCGACCTGACGCTTACCTTTTTTTTTACCTGGTCTATTTTGACTACTAATCCAGTACCTGCAGATTAACTAGGCTGCACCTACATCTTAACCCCTCTCCTCCATCCTTTGTCTCATGGATGGAATATTCCAGAACCTTCTCTAGAACATTCTCCAGTATGGAATTTTCCAACTCTCTGTAATTCAAATTACGTCACGAGTATTATGTCTGACTCGTGACAGGTAGCTTGTTGTTATCACACAGTATTATAATTATTTCCCTTAAGATATAATGTATTATTTTTCTTCCAACAAACTTTCCTATAATATTCAACGGGAAAAATGAAACATAATTTTCTTCGTAATAATTGTCTTAAAATGTGTCAAATTTACTAGTAAGCTTAGACTTGCCCATTGATAACAAGTATAGTTAATGTCCAAACACTGCCTCTTCTCCATCCCTCCCTCCATTAACTTGTGTTATCTGTTTCTGGATTTATATGTTCTTGAAACAGAGTTGGAAGAGGGAAATAAAACTAACATTTGACCAGAGAACACAGACTTTGGCTTTATACAGTGTATATATTTCTACAGTGTATATATTTCTACACATACACTATATTGTCACCTCCAGCGGTGAGTCTGGTGCTGGCAAGACTGAGAACACCAAGAAGGTACTCTCCTACTTCGCCAATGTCGGTGCCAGTACTGGCAAGAAGAAGGAGGGCGAGAAGGCCAAGCCTGTAAGTACATAGATACTTATAGTAATTACTTGGTATGATATATTAATTATTCGAATGTAGAAAGAACACCACATTAACAGTAAGAACTGTGTTCACTTTCAGTTGGAGTTATTGATGTGTTCTTTCCTTGCTACAGAACTTGGAGGATCAGATCGTTCAGACCAACCCCGTACTGGAGGCCTTCGGTAATGCCAAGACCACTCGTAATGACAACTCTTCTCGTTTTGTAAGTTGGACTTGGGTTCCTGTACAATATTGTTATTATTATGATATTTTGGATGAATTACATATTGTAGAAGTACCTTCGGTTACTAACAAAGTCCGTCCTCACAGGGTAAGTTCATCCGTATCCACTTCCAACCCAACGGCAAACTGTCCGGTGCTGACATCGAGGTGTACCTGCTGGAGAAGGCTCGTGTCATCTCACAACAGCCTCTCGAGCGATCCTACCACATCTTCTACGAGATGATGTCCGACCAGCTCAAGGAACTCAAACGTGAGTAGTTATATGAAGTCTGGATATTATTGTTGTCCATATCTTATTAACACGTTGCCTCATCCTACAGCCGTACCTCCACCCCTTTACAATAACGACTTGAGTCTTGGGGACGGGATAATCTTCAGATATGAGAGAGACGTTAGTAAAAATGGTTTTATTTTTCACTTTAGACTATCGCAGAAATTAAAGATTGTCACGTGGTACCCATCCCTTCTGACAACAGTCGTGAACCAAGTCCAAAACTGTGAGGTTAATCAGCAGGGCTATAGTTAAAATAATATAATTTTTATGTGTCTTTATGTAACAGATTGCCTTTGTTATGAATTTTTATATTTATTGCATACAAGCATATCGACTCTCTAGACAGACAGGTAACGATGTCTTCCTCATACCTGTATTGTTGCATCATCTTCGCTTTCAATTGCAGCCTCGTGTCTGCTCAGTGACGACATCTACGACTACCACTACGTGTCTCAGGGCAAAGTCACCGTCCCCTCCATTGATGACGGCGAGGACATGCAGTTCTGTGATGTAGGTGTATCTTAACTATTACAACTGAAGTGGGGTAATAATGATGATGATGATGATGATGATGATGATGTATTGTTAGTTGATCAACACCAATTAAGGGGGCGCAGGAATAGGGAGACAGGCTTGGGGGGGTTTGGGGGGTGCGGGAATAGGGGGACAGGCTTGGGGGGGGGGTTGGGGGGTGCGGGAATATGGGGACAGGCTTGGGGTGGGTAGAAAGCCTGTCCCTTATTCCCACACCTCCCTAACCTCCCCCCCAAGCCTGTCCCCCTACTCCCGCACCCCCCAAAATACCCCCGACCCCCCTAACCCCTCCCCCGCAAGCCTGTACCCCTATTTCCGCACCTCCCTTAAATACAATGTAGCCATTATTCTTGCTATGTGACGTATTAACTTTTAATTTTGTACCAGGACGCATTTGACGTTTTGGGATTTAGTAAGCGTGATAAAGAAGAGGTTTACAAGGTGACAGCTGCCGTGATGCACTTTGGTGAAGTAAAGTTCAAGCAGAGAGGCCGTGAGGAGCAGGCCGAAGCCGACGGTACTGAGGTGAGTGGCAAGATAATTATGGATAATATCAATGGAATATCAATGGAATAATGCAATATTTACTTAAGTCACATTGCTGTCTAATCAGTCTGTAAAATCAATGAAATGAGTGAAGTACAGTAACTCCTGTTCATAGCTGTACGGGAAATGAAAACCATACAGATAGTTTAGTATTATGGTAGCAAACAATGGTAAGACTTCCGAGTGATGTCACAGAGACTAATATTGCAACACAAGCCAAGTGAATACATGGACAATGAACTCGTTTTTAATGAGATAGTTTGTTCTGGGTGAACTAGAAGGCAAATGAGTAGGGAATCTGTTTTGTTGTAGTGTGTAGATAGAGGGCCATGTCAACACCCACAAAAACGACCATCTTAATTAATATAAACAATACATTGCTTTCTTCCTTTCTGTACGATCTCTCTCTCTCTCCCCCCCCCCCTCTCTCTCTCTCTCTCTCTCTCTCTCTCTCTCTCTCTCTCTCTCTCTCTCTCTCTCTCTCTCTCCCCTCTCTCTCTCTCTCTCTCTCTCTCTCTCTCTCTCTCTCTCTCTCTCTCTCTCTCTCTCTCTCTCTCTGTACTGTATATAGGTTGGTGAACGAGTTGCCACACTGCTGGGGACGGACGGCGCTGATCTCTACAAGGCCATCACCAAGCCTAAGATCAAGGTCGGTTCTGAGTTCGTTTCCAAGGGTATGAACGTCAACCAGTGCAACTACAGTGTGGGTGCCATGGCCAAGGCTCTCTTTGACCGTGTCTTCAAGTGGCTCGTGGTCAAGTGTAATATAACTCTGGGTACCGGACTCAAACGTGCTCACTTCATCGGTGTGCTGGACATTGCTGGCTTTGAGATCTTCGAGGTAAGTACCAGGGGAGGGATGGGGCGGGGGGGGGGGGGGTCGGGCTGTATGTGAGAGTGCGTGCCTGCGTGGTGGTGTTGACAATCACACACATTGTATTAGTACTACCGATGGATCTGACAGCGTGTGATAACTACAGAGTCATTGTATAAGTACCATGCCATCGTCAACACCATGAATGTTCTTGCATATAGCCCTGATATATATATATATATATATATATATATATATATATATATATGGAGCAAATGATTCTTTCATACAATTTCAAGTACTAAAACACCATTATTTTTGTATATCTGGTCTTCTTTCCTTGGCATACCTTGGAAATAAATGTACAGTATACTGTTCCCTAATTCTTACTGCACGATAATGACGTATTGGGTATTGATGAATTGACACTTGTATTCCTGGTGCAGTACAACGGGTTCGAGCAGATCTGCATCAACTTCTGTAATGAGAAGCTGCAGCAGTTCTTCAACCACCACATGTTCGTGTTGGAGCAGGAAGAGTACAAGAAGGAAGGCATCAACTGGGCTTTCGTGGACTTCGGTATGGACCTACAGGCCTGCATTGAGCTCTTTGAGAAGGTACGCTCTTGTTATTTTCTGTTCCTTATTCCAACGGAGTGTATTTCCATATAAATATATCTCCTTAGAGTGCATTTCGTTATTCCTGGCAGTGGCCGAGCAACAATAATCAAATTAAAAGGACGTTATAACAACTGCAATATTCTGGAAGAGTCATGGATATCATACATTCAAATACATGTAATAATTTTCAACCCCCTGTGTCAAGATATTGCCTTACACGTCCCACGAGATAATATATATTTCACATTCCAAACGCTGAGGAAAGCATTGTATTCCTACTACAATCAAGTTGTGTGACTACAGTGGCAGAATAGTGCTACTTATTTCCTACTTACCTTCTGTGTGTTGTGGTGCATTAAAGCGAAGATCAATTTCAACTCATTAACCAAGTTGAAAGGTTACGTAATCTCACCCTTTAAACCGAAAGCTTTCCTTGCAATGCCTTCTTTCAATGGTGATTATTTATGTTCTTAAGTATGATATAAATTAATCCCACAGGATCCCACTCCAAAAATATATTATCTCCGCTGGACTTACACTTCTCTTCAAAAAAATGAAAAGCCAAGTTGTCTAATATTACTCTTCGTGGAATTTACTTTCTCTTCTTATTGATAATTGTATATAAGTAACAATGTCAGTTTGATATATTATTAAATATATATACGAAATTCTATCAATAATTGTATTTCCAGGCCTAACAACAAAATTAATACAGTGTACCGTAATTAATGTGGTGGATGTTGTTCTTTTGTAATTGTATTCTGCTCGACTCGATGAGTTAATATAGTAAAATTATTCCCTAAAATCATTCAGATCGAAGGAAAGTAAGGACATATTAATTACTCTTTCTTAACCTATTCCATCTCCATTATTGACATTCTACCTTGCAGAAAATGGGCCTTCTATCAATTCTTGAAGAGGAGTCAATGTTCCCTAAAGCAACCGACAAGTCTTTCGCTGAGAAACTCAACACTAACCACCTGGGCAAATCTCCCGTCTTCGTCAAACCCAAACCACCCAAACCCGGCCAGGCAGACTCCCACTTCGCCATCGTCCACTACGCCGGCACCGTCAGCTACAACCTGTCGGGGTGGCTGGAGAAGAACAAGGACCCTCTCAATGATACCCTGGTGGACCAACTTAAGAAAGCCTCCAATGAACTTATCGTTACTATATTCGCTGACCATCCCGGCCAGTCTGGTCCTGTTGAACAAAGTAAAGGTGGTACGTAGAGAATTATTTATATCCATTCAACTTTAGTAATATTTAACTCCCATAGATTTACATTCAACTTCAGCAATATATAACTTCTTTAGATTTCCATTAAACTTCAGTAATATATAACTCCCATAGATTTTCATTAAACTTCAGTAATATATAACTTCAATAGATTTCCATTCAACTTCAGTAATATAAAACTTCTTTGGATTTTCATTAAACTTCAGTAATAAATAAATTCCTTTCATTGAACTTCAGTAATATAAAACTTCTTTAGATTTCCATTAAACTTCAGAAATATATAACTCACACATACTTAACAACAAATATCAAATATTTTATTGTTACTAGATTATACTGAAAAAAAAAAAAAAAAAAAAAATGTAACTATACTTTAAGCCATATAAAAACTTGAAATATTTCTATAAACAAACCCAATAGCCTGATGTATACTGTAATTTTATAGCTCCTCTAGCCTTCTACAATAGAAAGTAATAGTACTGCAGTAAACCTGATATTATTTTACATCGATATTTTTTTTCCTTTTCAGAGTAAAATGTCGAGTTTCAGCAGTGCAGCAGCGGAAATCACCTCGTAAATATTTCGAAAAATAAAAAGAAACATAGAATGAAATACATCAGCAGAATATAAATGCAAATATATCGAAATATATAATGTGAAATACAGAATAATATATATGCAATATCATACATATTATTTCCTCAGCAGTGTCGCTTACTACACAGCAATAATAAGAAAGATAATAACACCTGAGTAATGAAACACACTCTGCACCACTCATAATAATCTTTCATATATATTGTGCCACGTAAATCAAATATCTAAAACACGAGTGGGAACGCGTAACTAAGGGAGGAGGTGTACAGTTGTGGCCACATAAAATCAGACACACTTAAATCCGGGACCCTCGGAGAATATATATATATATATATATCCTCTCGGTCGATGGAAAACTGATAAAGCTGTGGGCCGTATGCAAGAACATTGGTGGTTTTGTAGGTGTCGTTGTACCGATACAGTGACTCCACAGACACACTACAGAGGCATCGTTTCGGTACCACGGCATCATCAACACTACAGATAACGTTGCTTATGGACCTACTGTATGTACCGCGAATTCGTAAGAGGGTTGCCTTTTAGGTGGAAAAAAAAAAAAAAAAAAAAAAAAAAAAAACTGACACGGTGTACTTACCCACGCAGGAGGTCGCGGTGGGAAGTCTGGCTCCTTCAAGACGGTATCATCAGGCTACAGGGTGAGTTGGCTTTGTCACGTCTGTAGGAAATAATGAGAATATAATTATAATTTTTCTGGAAATAATGATACGAGGAAATAATGATATGAGGGAATGGAAATAGTAATGATCATGCATGTTGTTGTTGTTGACATTAATAATATCAATGTCAATGGAAATATATGTGATAGTTAGGGTATTGACGATAAAAATAATATACTTCACCGATACACTTTAGGAATATATCCTCCATTGACAAACAAACCCACAATATTCTATAGTGAAATGCAACACATTGTGGCATACAAGTGAGTACAGTTTGTTAACACCAGTACCCCGTCCCTTCCAACCACCTATGTCTCCCAGTCTGCAAAGTGTACTCACTTGGGCTACCTCACTCTTTTCTAAACATAATAATTGTGCATTTCGCTATAGAATATTGTGGGTTTGTTTGTCGAATGTAGAAAGGATATATTCCTAAAATTTGTCGGTGAAGTTCACGAACATGCTCTGTTCTAACTGAAATATGAAATAGCAATTTGAACAGAAATGGTAACAGTTATGATAATTGCAGGACAATTGTTGTAGAAATAGTAGTGGTAGTCGTGTCAGTGGTAGTAGAAGTAACAGTAGTAGTGGTAGTAAACGAAATACGCAATGAATAAAAAACATAAACCTTACGTTGGACAATAGACGACAAATTAATGAATATAAAGATACATTAAATATTAAAAAGGTTATCATTCGATCAAGTCTTTTGTAAAACTTTAATGGAATTCATAATCATATTTCCCCTCTTACTCGGTCACCTTATATATCATTCACTTAATAGTAATGTTCAGGCGTTTTAATCATCTGGTGCCTCACATTTGCTTATACTCAGGCTACTGGGGCATTAACCCTTTGAAGTCTGTGAAAAAAATGAGAATATATTTTGATTAAAGAGGATAATAGTGTTGGTGTATATTGAGTAACTGATCTGCCAAACCAATCCAAGCAACAGGACACCATTATTTTGGTTAAGGGGGTGCGGGAGTAGGGGACAGGCTTGGGGGGGGGACTAGGGGGTGCGGGAATAGGGGGACAGGCTTGGGGTGGGTAGAAAGCCTGTCCCCTATTCCCGCACCCCCCTAACCCCCCCCCCCAACCTGTCCCCCTACTCCCGCACCCCCCTAACCCCCCCCCCAAGCCTGTCCCCTTATTCCCGCACCCCCTTAATCTAATCCATTTTTCTGGCATGGGTAAGAGGAATCATGGGGCACTAATTTGTCAAAAGTATACTATCTCCATAAATATATTTAATGAGTTTAGGTAAATATAACATGCTTTATAATGATCGCACACTAATGATAGATAGAGTTGTGTGAGTATCTCTTAATAGGTCACTGTGGGTCGATTCCACAGTGGTATTCGTTTGTTAGCTTTCCAACCAACCGCACTTGTAAGGCTTCAATATTTTGCAAATGCCGAGTATCCACATTCACAAAATCGATCCAACAGTAAGGTAATGATGATCACTGCATAGTTTACTCACCAAATTCACTAAATAATTCACCCATAAGTCATTTAATTAAACGGCTAAGATTCTTTCGTTTGCGTGCTAACAAACCATAACTAACGACTGTGGAATCGACCCTGTATCTTGGTCTCTTCCTCCACCACCACCACCACCACCAGGACCAACTCAACAACCTGATGAAGACCCTGAACGCTACCCACCCTCACTTCATCCGTTGCATCGTACCCAACGAGACCAAGTCGCCAGGTGAGTAGTTAGTTATGAGTTCTATGTTACTGTTATGTTATATTATGAGGGTTCAGGTAAATCATATGTAGATTTTATACTAACAGGTGCAGGCTAATTCATATTTATATTCGTTAGGTACACTCGCAATCCAAAATATGTATCCAGGTCTTGTTGAAGTTTCGAATCATTTGGCATAATAGTGAACCAATTACAACGCTTATCCTATTTCATATTTGCTTGAACTCGCTTATTACTCGATCAGGCTATTCGAAGTAAGCCTGGATACATATTTTGGATTGCGAGTGTACAGGTGAATCATATGTCATTACAGGTGAATTATATGTTTATGCTATAGTTACAGGTGAATCATAATAAGAGACTGCTTCATTGGTCCGTATGACAGGTGTGGTGGACGCTGGTTTGGTTATGCATCAGCTGACCTGTAACGGTGTACTTGAAGGCATCCGTATCTGTCGTAAAGGCTTCCCCAACAGGATGATCTACCCAGACTTCAGACACAGGTAAATCAATGAATGAAAAAAACCACTCACTTTGGTTCTGAATGGTCAATGACTTAGGAAAAGACGAAAGAGGACTGTGCTAGACCAGACAGACCATGTACGGTTGGCCACATGAATTCTTACACAGGCTATAATATGGAAAAAGAGATCATTCATTATTCTGGAAGTACTGCAATGAATGGTCTACCAAGTGACTCGGTGATTAGTAAAACAACAAACCTAATAATAATGTTGTTTTGCAGTTACATAGTCCTACCTTTTCTGAATGTAATAAATCCTCGAAAACAAAAGCCTGTGTACAAATTATTATGGCCAATAGTACCACAAGGAAGGAGACAGAGAAAAGGAAAGGAGGGACAGTTGAAGAGAGGAAAGGGATTAACTCGGGTCCGAAAGGGCGCCGAAACCCTTAAAGCATTGTCCACATCTTTGGAGGTTGCACGATCCTACGGGGCCACCTTAGGTATGAGATTCGTAAATATCCAAATATTATTGCCTTTGTTTTTTACATACTACTGCTACAAACGAATAGACAAACAAACAGACAATCAAACCAAACACCGAACTAAAAACATCATCCCTAGACGGAGGTAGGCATGTCTAAATCAATCATATATTCTTGAACAATAAAATATCATACTGAGTGATGAAGTTAGTTAGGTTACATTAGATGCTACCACTTCACTAACTTCTTGTTGTTGCAACTCCTCGTAATATTATAACCTAACCTAACCTAACCAAACCTTCAGGTACAAGATCTTGGCTTCATATGAAATGGAGCACACGAAAGATGACAAGGAGGCAGCCAAGAAGTGTTTCGTTAAGGCTGGACTGGATGAGGAGTTGTACCGTCTGGGCAACACAAAGGTAAAGTATTTGTATATCACATAATTATATACTTCAACTCTCACTTATGATTATGTGTCTTTGTTTGTCTTTCACTGTCTCTACTTTGTCTCTTTTCTGTATCTAAATGTGTCTTATTCTCTTATACTGTCTTTCATATTGTCTCTAAGATTGTACTGTTACAACCACTGGCCTCCTCTCTTCATTCTATTTGTACATATTAACTATATATATTACACTGTGTATTATTTTGTTTGGAGGTGTTCTTCCGTGCCGGTGTGTTGGGCACCATGGAGGAGTTGAGAGATGACCGTCTGGGCAAGATTGTCACGTGGCTGCAGGCCTGGGTACGCGGCTTCAATGGTCGTATTGAGTTCAAACGCCTGCAGGGTCAACGTGTGTCTCTGGTGGTGGTACAGCGTAACTTGAGGAAGTTCATGACCCTCAAGAACTGGTCGTGGTTCAACCTGTGGCAGAAGGTGAAGCCACTTCTCAATCAGCCTCGCATTGAAGACGAAATCCGCAAACTCAAGGACAGGTCCGATAAGGCTGTCGAAGCTCTGGACAATGAAGTGAAGCTTAAGGAGGCCCTGGAGGTTTCTAATGCCGCTCTCCAAGAAGAGAAGAACACCCTGATGAAGGAAATTGATTCCAATAAGGGTAATATGTCCCAGTACCTGGAGGCTCAGGCCAAACTAGCGGCTCAGAAGGCAGACCTTGAGGGTCAACTTAATGTAAGTACCACCAAGTATGATGGTGATGTTTGTTTACATTCGTGTATTATTCATTATCTGTATCATTATATATATTTTTCAAAAGAAGTGCCATTATAGGCTTATTTTTTCATTATGTCAATAACATTTTCCTAATTCAGGATATAACTGAGCGTCTTCACAAGGAGGAGGAAAGTCGAACTGCACTGTTCCAGGAGAAGAAGAAGTATGAGCAGGATGTGGGAGGCTCCAAGCGAGACCTGGAAGACATGGAACTGACACTGCAAAAGATTGAGCAAGATAAAGCTGGAAAAGACCACCAGATTCATAACCTGAATGAGGAAATGGCTCATCAAGAAGAACTCATTAGCAGAATGAACCGGGAAAAGAAGCAACTTCAAGAGGTGAGCCAAAAGTCAGCCGATGATCTACAAGGTGTTGAGGAGAAATGTAAGCACTACAACAACGTCAAATCAAAGTTGGAACAAACATTGGAGGAGCTGCAGGATTCTGTTGAGAGGGAGAAGAAGCTGCGTACTGAGGTTGAAAAATCCAAGAGAAAACTCGAGGGAGACTTGAAGCTTACTCAAGAAACTATCACTGATTTTGAGAGGTCGCAGAAAGAATTCGAGACAACCATCCAACGCAAAGACAAGGAACACACCAGCATGTCAGCCAAGGTAGATGAAGAGCAAAGTCAACTCTCAAAGATCCAGAGACAGATCCGCGAACAGCAGTCTAGGGTCGAAGAACTGGAAGCTGAGGTGGAACACGAACGTCAGGCCCGGTCCAAGGCAGAGAAGGGCAAGTCTCGCCTCGCCCGTGAACTAGAGGAAGTGACTGACCGTCTGGACGAAGCTGGAGGTGCCACCAACGCACAGCTTGAGCTCAACAAAAAGCGTGAGAATGAACTGTCCAAACTCCGCCGCGAGATTGAGGAGACGAACATTCAACACGAGTCTGCCCTCAATGTTACCCGTAAGAAACACAGTGACGCCGCAGCTGAGATGTCCGAGCAGATTGAACACCTCAACAGGGCCAAGGCAAAGTAAGTTTATCAACAAATCTCTCTGAGCATAATACTCCATAAGGAAATCAAATCATAGTCATCAAAATGTACTGTAAACTTTTTTTTTTTTTTTTTTTTTTCATCAAGGACAAGGCCATACTGGAGCACTGTTGTCATAAGAAAATAAAATCAATATTAGACCCTTTTGTCACATTATCATTGCCAGATCGTTTCTTGGTTAAAGTAACAACCACCTTCATGGATCTCAATCACAACCTCAATTACCCTTCCTCCTTCTGCCTTCGTAGTCCACTCTTTGTTTCTTCCTTCGCCTCTTTCCCCACTCTTTCCTCTAGCACCCTCACTCATGGAATTTTACGGTAATTCCAGAACTGAGAAAGAGAAGGACCTCCTGAGGCACAACGCTGACGAGGCGAAGGCTGCCCTGGACGGTGTTGCTAGAGAGAAGGTGAGAAATATCTGCAATATGTTTGTCCAAATGTTATGCACTTGATCCTTAAGTAACATCTGACAAATTTTCATTATTTCATTGACTAAATGTAGACTACTATATGGCATAATAACATTCATCACATTCAAAGATTAAAACCTATTTCAGTTTATATCGAAATGTAGGATGGTGTTGCCGAATCGGAAATTACATATGTATTACATATTATGTATTATAAGAGACCACTACTCAATCATGTAAGGAACTTCCTGTAATTCAGTAACCAGTATCCAGGCCTGCAATGTGGTAAGTAAAGTCATTCTAAAGACAGACTACTATATGCATATCGGATGTGAATTATTTTACACTTATGCTACAGCTACAATTACAAATTTCAGGTAATGGAAAACACCAAAGGTCTATATTGCTATAAACCTAAACCTAAAGTTTCTCCTAACACACAGGCAGCAGCTGAGAAATCCATCAAACAGCTTCATTCTCAACTAGCAGAAGCGAACGCCAGGCTGGAAGAATCCAACAGGACCCTGAACGACTTTGATGGAGCAAAGAAGAAGCTGGCTGCTGAAAACGCTGACCTTCTGAGACAACTTGAAGAGGCTGACAACCAGATCAACCAATTGGCCAAAATCAGGTCCTCACTCACAGTTCAGCTGGAGGATAACAAGAAAACGGCTGAGGATGAAAGTAGGGTAAGTGGAAAGTAGGGTAAGTGGAAAGTAGGGTAAGTCATCTGATTATAATACTTATCATTTGGGAGCTGGTACTGAAGCAGAGCTCAACCATCTGTATACACTACTTAAAAGGTCATTGTCTAAATAGTTGCATTCCCAACAACAACATACAGCAAGATACTTCATGAACTTTGTAATGACCACAGCTCGGCATAAAGCATATGATGGCTCCCTAGACTTTACATAGAGGCATCATGCTGGTTATCATTATCGTTCAAAGCATGAACTTTATTGCATGAAAGCAAACAGTCAGTTACTGCAAGTATTTTTAATAATACTTTGATACTACATTTTTTATCTATTAATTTATATTTTGATTTATTTATAGATATTATTTACTCTAAGAAAATAGGCATGTAGCAAACCTTATTAACTTCATATGACTTTTTTATTTATCAATATCTTTTCCTTTTCTTTGTGGTGTAAAGGAACGAGCCACACTACTAGGCAAGTACCGCAATCTGGAGCATGATATTGATGGTCTTCATGAACAAGTGGAGGGTGAAGGAGAAACTAAGGCTGACCTTCAACGCCTCTTGTCCAAGGCCAGCGCTGAGGCTCAGATGTGGCGCTCCAAGTATGAGTCTGAAGGAGTAGCTCGAGCTGAGGAACTGGAAGCATCGCGTCTCAAGATTGCTGCCCGCCTTGACGAAGCTGAGGCACAGATTGAACAACTCAATGTCAAGAACCTTAACATGGAAAGGACAAGGCAAAAACTTTCCTCAGATTTCGAAAACGCTCAGATTGCAGCTGATCGTGCCCAGAATCAGGCCAACGCTGCTGAGAAGAAGCAAAGGAACTTCGACAGGATTATTGGTGAGTGGAAGGTAAAGGTGGATGATCTTGCTGCGGATCTAGATTCATCACAGAAGGAATCTCGTAATTATTCTACGGAGCTCTTCCGCTTCAAGGCCATGTATGACGAAACTCTCCAGCAACTGGACTCTTCACGTCGTGAAAACAAGGGACTCACTGAGGAAATCAAAGATCTTATGGATCAGATTAGTGAAGGTGGTCGATCTCTTCATGAAGTTGAAAAGACCACCAAGCGTCTTGAGATCGAGAAGGAGGAGCTGCAGGCCGCTCTGGAGGAGGCTGAGGCCGCCCTTGAGCAGGAGGAGAACAAGGTGCTTCGTAGCCAGCTTGAACTGAGCCAGGTCAGGCAGGAGATCGACAGGCGCATCCAGGAGAAGGAAGAGGAGTTCGATAACACAAGGTAATAAATAATATTCCATAGCTGTTCAATCTACTTAATTAGTATTATATACCACATAGAAAGTATGAATTGATACTTGTATATATATAGATAAGGAAAATGAAGTACTATAAATGTATAAAGGTTATATTTCCTGACCTTGGATTCGATTCCCAGGAAGGGTAATGCCACACTATTATTCAGGAAGTGTTAAAGTCATTTTGGTGTACTGTACCTCAGGCTCAAATTAGAACAAAGTATTCTACCTCTACTTAAAGATAGCAAGGCCTAATGGTCTAATGCAACACATTTATTAGTCTGAAATTTGATTCCCGGGTGCATGACTTATTCATTTTTATTCATACGACACTGTGTGGTTTATTAAACATTACCACCAAAATTATCTACTATTTAATTCCAGGAAGAGCTACCAGCAGGCTTTGGAGAACATGCAAACGACCCTTGAAGCTGAGGCAAAAGCAAAGGCTGAAGCTCTACGTTTAAAGAAAAAGCTCGAATCTGATATTACAGAGCTGGACGTAGCCCTGGATCATTCTAACAAGGGCTATGCTGATCTCCAGAAAGGCTACAGGAAACTACAGGCTGAGTTTAAGGACTTACAGGTGAAGATGGAAGAGGAACAACGTCTGGCCTCTGAATACCGGGACCAGTTTGCTGCTGCTGAACGCCGTGCCAACGCTGTGGCTGGTGAACTGGAGGAGTCACGTACTCTGCTGGAACAGTCAGACCGTGGACGTCGCCAGGCAGAGTCCAGTCTTACAGACGCTAACGAGCAAGTGAGCAACCTCACTGCCCAGTTCAATACTGTCACTGTGCTCAAGAGGAAACTGGAAGGAGAATACCAAACACTGCAGGTCAGGAATCTTGATTCTTTGTGCTTGTCATCAGGTTACTTTCAATTTTTTTTCTCTTTCTGTAACTGATGGCAAATGGACACATTTGATTTTTGTAATACGCATGTAATTGGCTAATGTGTCACTCTTCGCAATATCTTGCAAGATATAAGCAATCATGGTTATTTACTAAGATAGTGGCCATAGTCTACAAAACCAGACTATAGCTATTTCTTGTAATGTATTCGTTATCCATAATAAAAAAAAAAAATAATAATAATGTTCTTCCTTGTTTCAACAGGCCGATGTCAACGAGATGTTGAATGAATCTCGAAACTCCGAAGATAAGTCCAAAAAGGCGATGGTGGATGCTGCCCGTCTGGCTGATGAACTCCGTGCTGAACAGGACCACAGCCAGACACAAGAGAAGACACGCAAGTCTCTCGAGGTTCAACTAAAGGAACTGCAAACCAAACTTGAGGACTGTGAGGGCTATATCACTAAAACTGGCAAAAGATCCATCGGCAAGTTGGAGGCCCGCATGCGAGAACTGGAAGGTCAGTTGGACGATGAGGCTCGTCGCCACTCTGACGCCCAGAAGAACCTGAGGAAGTGTGAGAGGCGCATCAAGGAGCTCACCTTCCAGGCTGATGAGGACAAGAAGAACCACGAGAGGATGCAGGACCTTGTTGACAAGCTGCAACAGAAGATCAAGACCTACAAGAGGCAGATCGAGGAGGCTGAAGAGATCGCTGCCCTCAACCTGGCCAAGTACCGCAAGGCCCAGCAGGAACTTGAGGAAGCCAATGCAGCTTAAGTGAAAAAGCAGATTCAATCCTGTTACTTTACAATCTTATTTACGAAGTAGCATTTATTCACGAAAACAATTCAAAATTCACTTACATAGCTGTCCACGAAGAAAATGCTTCTTCTTTTGGTTTATATACAGTATTAATATATATGCATAGCTAAACCTTGATTATTTACTAATTATGAATGGTTCCTCTTAAATGTTAAAGAAAAATTATTGATAAAATAGCGAGGATTTAGGTAAAACTGATAACCCATGTCTGCAGCAGTACCATGTAATTTGTCATGGCATTAACATGTTGATTCTGGTAAAACTGCATGATTCTTGACGCAAATAAATAGCAAAATACAGCACTATGTCATTCATACTCAGTTTAAAAGAAGTTTGAAAATATTTATTCTAGGACATTATAACCTTTGCCTTCTTGAGATTTTTTGTATACCTGTCATAAAAAAAAAAAAAAAAAAAAAATCATCAAAACCGACGAACATCTCACTGAAACATATCACAGATCAGTCGGTTTGGAAATGCCATCTATTGGAGCGATATGGATGATGATAGTATGATGGAATGTGAGAGACAGAACAAGGGTTAACTTTATCATTAGAGAGTTTAATATTAGACTATGTGTTACCTACGCTAGATCACTTAATTAAGGGGGAAGTTTTGTGTTGGTAAATCTGGAGCAACCGATTCCTCCAAACTATACCAAGCAACAGAACACCATTATTTTTGTTCATTTGGTCCCGTTTCCTGGCATACTTTGGAGGAATCAAGGCCCTTCAATGTACCCAAAAAAGAATTACCACCTTAAACGTTGTTGAGTACTGTTGTTAGGAGTATGGTCAGCAAAACCAGTCTTGAACAGTTTAAAGATGAAGAAAAGTGTACTGTGATGAACAATAACTAGTATTTAGGAGTACAGGCACCAGTTCTCATCAAAGTTTGCAGTTTACTATTTAGATGTAATGTGAGGATTGGCAATCTCCAGTATGCATATATCTTTTGGCATACTAGTCTTTAAATCAAAACCTTATGTCTGACAATTCGGAATGCAGCAAATCCACTAGAAATATATTTTAATTATAATTAACACACACATTGACATATTTGGGCAAACAGAGCAAATATACACCAATATACAGTATATACAAACCCAAATCTTAAAGCTACACTTAAACATAAACTTATCCTATACACACCTAATACATATGACAGATGGGTACCCTCAGTACAAGTCTCAGAAAAACACATTAAATTGTACTGTAGTCAGACGAACGACTTGCAGAAAACTGGTAACATGGAGACACCAAGACCAGCCCTGGGTACAAGCTGAGTTGTAAAAAGGTTGAGTCCAACGGCGAAGGAGGTGGAGTTGAGACTAACTTCAAGAAGATGAAGATTTTTGGCTTTATGCCTATCGACTCTTATGTAGGTCATTAAGGCAGACAGTCTAGTTACATCAACATATCTTCCTCCAGCCTACAAGGTTGCAACCCTTGCTCTTACAGCCGGGTACCTACAAACTGTTAGGTGAATAGGGACATAGGGGGCTGGGAAAATTGGCCAACAATTCCATCGACCGGGGAATCAAAATCGGGATTTCTCGCTTGCAAGGCGAGCATGATAACCATTACACCATCGGCACCCTCTTAACTGCAAAGGTCTGAACCACCATATACTGTACTGTATATATAGGCACGCTGGGCAGCACAGGATGAGGTAAGTATTTATGGTTGAAAGTTGTTAATATAGCGAAAGCTACCGACATCTTTAATTAAACTGCACAGTAGAGTGAAGTAGGCTATATGGACTTAAGTGTATAGGCTATTTTGGTATAGTTTGAAGGAATCATAAGTATCTAATTCACCAAAGACTTATGAAATCCGTGAACGATTCGATTCATGAAGAAACATTTACATGAAATAATATGGAAAAAGAAGTTCCTGTAACAGGGTCACAATAGACATATCATTAGCATTTGAGATATAAAGCAATTCTCTCTCTCTCTCTCTCTCTCTCTCTCTCTCTCTCTCTCTCTCTCTCTCTCTCTCTCTCTCTAAGCCTACTGTAGGTTTGTCATATGAGCATAGTTTCATGGACAAAGATGGGCTGGTCATTTCAAGCTATGATATTTTAGTACGTGCTGTGTGGAAACCGGTGTACAGAACCTTGAAATACAATGGGTGTGGTCTTTGCCGAAATTTAGTTGTGTGTGTGTGTGTGTGTGTGTGTACAATTTGAAGATACTCATTTGTGTGTGTGTTTGTACAATTTGAAGATACTTGTGTGTGTGTGTGTGTGTGTGTGTGTGTACAATTTGAAGATACTTACTTTGTGTGTGTGTGTGTGTGTGTGTGTGTGTGTGTGTGTGTGTGTGTGTGTGTTGAGAAGAGAGTAATTAATATAAGTGGGGCTGGCTCTGGAAACCCTGCCATAACGAAGAGAAAAATATGGACAAAAGTGAAGAAATGAGAATAAAGCCACAGTTATTTCTTTGGTTTTCCAGTGTATACATTAATACTTATATAAACAATACCTTGCTTCTAACTGAATATAGCTGGACTCACGTATAGATAGATGACTCCAGGGATCTATATATTAAATTTTTGGTACAGTCGCCAGCATAAGTTCGCTTCATTTCTATCTACGTAAGTATGAGTAATATTGTTGTTGTAACACAATTTGGAATGCAGAGATGACAGATATACTTCACATATGATAAAGCTTAAAAGGGGTAGTACAGTGTTGGTAAAATTTGGAGTAACTGATTCTTCTAAACTATTCCAAAACAACAAACAGACCACCATTATAATTGTTTGTTCATTTGGCACTGTTTTCTGGACATAAAAGAAGCAGAAATAACTTAATTAATCTGTGCTTTATATTTGATCATTTGGAACCCATTGATTTCCTCGAAGGTGTGCCAGGAAACAGTAGTAGATTAACCAAAAATAATGGCGGTCCTGTTGCCTGGAATAATTTGGAGGAATCAGTCGCTCCAGATATACCAACCCAACAGTAACTTGATCCGTGGGTTATTACTGTATACTTGGTAGTGGTAAAGTGAGTAAGTGTGTTGTTGTTGGTGAGGTGATGTGTTCTGTAATACGATCCACCCTCCCTAGTGATGGCTGGCCTCTGAGACAACAAAGCCAAGAATGTATTGTTGTAACTCGAGTAAGGAAGGTCAGTCAAGTTTTTATATAACATTAGCAAACATAATCCATAAAGTTTTTAACTGATTTTACACTTTTATTTCACATAATCCATATTAGATACAGACATGTGGTTTTCTGCATTTTCAAGTAAACTGTGTTGTTTTCCCCCTCACTCATGAAGTTCAACATGTGTTCTGTTTCATGGCCGGAGTATGTCTAAGAGATACTCTATCTCACGCCAAGTATTCGTTAAGGGGGAAGTTCTGTGTTGGTAAATCTGGAGCAAAAGAATCCTCCAAACTATTCCAAGCAACAGAACACTATTATTTTTGCTCTTCTGGTCCTGTTTCCTAGCATACTTTGGAGGAATCATGGCACTACAATGTATCAATAAAGAATTACCACCTTAAGACCACTTTAGTCACCAACGCTAGAGCTTCTGTTATCCTGGCCTTCAAGGTTTCAAAATCAGGCACTGGTGTACTGTACTCTTTAACCATAGAGAAAAGGGGTAATGATGATGATGATGATGATGATGATGATGATGATGATAATGATGATGATGATGATGATGATGATACCTCCTTAAGAAAATAATCCGGTGAACGTAATGAGCATAGTGATGGGTTATTTTTCTCTTCCAATGCAGCGGTTGGGAAAAGTTGTTTTCCAGAAAAAAAGTTATTAACAACAAAACTGAAACATTACCCATGGTTGAAAGTCTTTATCTGATGTGCAGGAAAGATAATACTCCATCATGTCCTTCCTGGTAGACATTTGCTGATTATAATGGGCTCAGCAAAGAAGGAATTAAGGGTCAATAATTTTGTCGTGCATTAGACCACACCAAAACATTCACTTTAGGGCTGTATCTTTTTCAACAAGCAAAAATTGAGTACTTGGTTAATATTAGGCCAAAGTTCTCTATTCGTATCTATAATAGTTTTAGAGTTATACATTTTATTAATCAGTTTAATTAACACTTTACGGGCACCTGGTTCAGTCGTACACACAAACACACACAGGGAAACGCATGAGCACATAAAGTAATTATCATAAAAATACTCACACACAAACACACACACACAGTGAAATGGAAGTGCACATAAAATACAACACACAAACACACACACTGTGAAATGAAAGTGCACATAAAATACAACACACACACACACACACACACACACACACACACACACATACACATACCCACCAATTTTGGCACAAAGATAAAATGTTCACACTGAAGAAAAGGAAATTGTTCTTGCATTGCTCGAGGGGACTAATGATCACACACACACACACACACACACACACACACACACACACACACACACACACACACACACACACACACCTGTACCTGTCCATAGGAAAGAGTGTATGTTTGTCTAAGTCACACACACACACACACACACACACACACACACACACACACACACACACACACACACACACACACACACACACTACAGGTACAGTGTAATAATAAGAACCTGTTACTAATGTGATGTTTATTTTACGGGTCATTTTAGAGACGATAATAGTGGACCTGGGACTGCATCAGTTTGGTGTGTGTGTGTGTGTGTGTGTAACTTAGAAAACAAACACACACCCTTTTCTATGAACAGGTACAGGTGTGTGTGTGTGTGTGTGTGTGTGTGTGTGTGTGTGTGTGTGTGTGTTGGTCAGTGCGTAGTTCTGTCAGTGACTATTTCCTGCTTGTAGTAAACTAACACCAGTGGACCTTTCACCATCAACCCCTCCTTACCTGGTCATGCATGTGGCCCTCCTCCTCCTTGTCCTTGTACCTCACTCCCCTGCTCTCTCTCTCTCTCTCTCTCTCTCTCTCTCTCTCTCTCTCTCTCTCTCTCTCTCTCTCTCTCTCTCTCTCTCTCTC
This sequence comes from Petrolisthes cinctipes, assembly GCA_033782935.1. Classification (NCBI taxonomy): domain Eukaryota; kingdom Metazoa; phylum Arthropoda; class Malacostraca; order Decapoda; family Porcellanidae; genus Petrolisthes; species Petrolisthes cinctipes. Next base: position 44,400 of record JAWQEG010003085.1, on the reverse strand, counting down.
TCTCTCTCTCTCTCTCTCTCTCTCTCTCTCTCTCTCTCTCTCTCTCTTTTCTCACAACCCCTCTCCCTTTATTAGTCCCTCCTTTCCTATACTTTCCTTACCCTTTTCCTTTCCCCCTTCCAATGCCAACTCAGCTTGCTTCTTCTCTCCCCACATCCCCTTTTCTCAGTCGAATCGAATGCCCATCCAAAAATTCCCTACCCTACCCTGTCCTGCCCTCCTCCTCCTCCTCCTCCTCCTCTATAGCCTCACCAGACCAACTCGTCCCACACCAACCAGCCCCACCATACCAGACCCTATACCTCTCCCTTCCCTACTAGCCTCACCCAAACTTGTCATGCCTTTCCCTGCCCCTCCTCCCTGCACTGTCTGGCCCTCCTCCGTTTTGCTGGTCCACCGTCGCCACGAGTTCTGTACCTCTACCCGGACACAACAGTAGGGGGTCGAGTTGTGTGTGTGGTGAGGCAGCCCGCTGTTTTGAATAAGGTAATAGATTAAGGTGGAAGTGCAGTGTTGTTGGTAAACCTGGAGCAACCGATTCCTCCAAACTATTCCTGGCAACAAAACACCATTATTTTTGTTCATTTGGTTCTACTGGTGTCATGTGAAGTGGTGTATTTTGTCGTGGACTGATTTACATATCCCGGAAAAAGAAAATGAAATTTCTGCATGGTTCATTTATTTCGCCAGAACAAACAAAAACAACAGCAACAAAAAAAAGTATCGCAAAAGTAGTGTTTGTAACAAGAAAGCATTCTGTCGATTCACTTGTAGGTCATACTTACTGTATAACATTTGGTATGTGGTCCTTATACTAACACGGTGGTACTACAATGACCATCACACCTACTGCATCAAGAGAAGGAAAGTCACTAATTTCAGTTATTCTTTTGTAAAAAGGAAGGCGAGAAAGGAAGAGGAGGTGGACACTGTACAGTACAAAGTCCACCTCCTCTTCCTTTCTCTCCCTCCTTCCGCTTTTTCCCTCACTATCGGAGATATTATTTCATCTCTGATGCTCAGCTGTACGTTAGTGCAGAGAAAGTGACGGGTGTGAACGATTGTTGTATCCCTCTGAAGGTGTCGGAGTGAATCGTCAGAAAATGATTATTCATTCAACATTGATGAGGGCGACAGTGGTCGCTGAAACTATTTGGTAATTTTCTTTTGCCATTGTGGATTTTCTTCACCTTGTCGACGTTTCACGTCAGTGAGAACTCTCTTCTTATTTCAGCGCAGTAATTCCTATCTTTCTTTCCAGGACGACCTTGGTAACTATTTATCAGCGGTAAGAGTCCACCACCACTGCCACCACCACCACCACCACCACCATGCCTGGACACGTCAAGAAGAGCACCGGACCAGACCCCGACCCCACCGAGTACCTCTATGTGTCAGCAGAGATGAAGGAGCAGGACCAGGCCAAACCTTACGACCCCAAGAAGTCGTGCTGGGTATCGGACCCTAAGGACGGCTACATTGAGGGCGAGATCCAGGGCACCAAGGGAGATCTGACCACCGTTACTGCTGGAGGAGAAACCAAGGACTGGAAGAAAGACCAGGTTCATCAGGTCAACCCACCCAAGTACGAGAAGTGCGAGGACATGTCCAACTTGACTTACCTTAACGATCCTTCTGTCCTGTACAACCTCAAGGCCCGTTACATCAACAAACTGATCTATACCTACTCTGGTCTGTTCTGTATCGCCGTCAACCCCTACAAGCGTTACCCCATCTACACTAACCGTGTGGTCAAGATTTACCAGGGCAAGAGGCGTAATGAAGTACCACCCCACATCTTTGCCATCGCAGACGGAGCCTATATGGACATGATGCAAGGTTAGCAATAGAGATACTTGTGAGCTAGTACATTCAGCCAAGTTCTGTTTGGTCAAGTTTATAGATTGGAGGGACCCCGAGCTGATATTTCAGTCACTTTATAATCTTATACATTACCAGTCAGCAATATTGCCTCACGTGTCATATTTTCAACCATAACTCCTAAATGACCCATACTACAATTATAATTTCTACAAAAATAAGTAAGTTATAAAAGAGTATTGATAATTTTTCCAAGAAGACATAATAGTCTGTAGCATTTACCATTATATTCTCTACTTTCAGTTGGACAAAATCAATCGATGTTAATCACGTAAGTACACTCATTATTCTGTCTACATTTTCACTCAAACAATACTGATTTGTAGTGGAACATTTTAGAATCCATTACACAATCATGTCCATCACATTATTTCAAATCTATGAATATTAAATGTACTCTAGCCAATCGTTGTTTCCTGTCTTTGGAATCTTATTGATCAAATAATAAATGTGAATCAGTCCAGAGGAAGTGAAGGAAATGAGCTCTGTAAAATAGCAGCTCTCATGTACTGTAGATCCAAATTCATTATAAATAGTAATTATTTTGATCCTTCATCGTCGGCAAGGTTTCTAGCACTTTTCCATTCCATCAATCAGTTTATGTACAGTTGCCTGCACTAGTAACGTCAGGTGGGTTTGGTGAAATGTGGCACCACTGTGTTTATAAATGGACAAAGCTTGTACCAGTTCTGAAGGCTTGAACTCTGGGCAGAACCTGGTAACTTACTTGTATGTAATTCTTGGAGTTGAAGTGTAGTAGTTGTTGTTGTTGTTGTTGTTGTTGTTTTAGGTAACGTGGAAGACGGGGTGCTTTCTTAGGTTTTCTTAGGCAATTGACTTCACAAGTTTCTTAAGGCTTAATTTATTAATATATACTTATCTCTATACAGGGAATTGTAATGATGTGCCTTGTCTTGTCTTATATGGTATTATGTCTCTCTCTATGGAGACAGTTTCTAGCCCTTAGGGAGTCAGTGTGGTATCCTACCTATTAGTTAAACTTCACTGCTTAAATACATTCTCTACTGGAGTTGACAGCTGTGTCTGGATACAATATTACCAACTTGGATGGTTATGATTTACTGTGGGTTACCTGTGGCCATGTGGTAGGATGAATCACGTGGGACTATGGTCACGAGGTTTTGAGTCATGCCTCATGTAGCTGAAAGGACCCTTGCTCCTATCTCCAGGTACCTATACTGATAAATAGTTTGTGATACCTGGTTATCTTACTGTCTATCTATTGGTTATTTATTTAATGCCGGTTCTGGGCAGGTAGTCTGGTTAGCTGACCCTCGCTAATCTTATCATTTACCTGCCTTGCCTCTTGGAGCCGTACAAGCTCACCTCTGTTATGGTATCCACGCTATGTAAACAAACACAAAGCCCACTGGATACTGTGCTCGTTACTAGTGGAGGTAACTGTATTGTCCGTGTCTCCCTCAGCGGTGAGTCTGGTGCTGGCAAGACTGAGAACACCAAGAAGGTCCTGTCCTACTTTGCTAACGTTGGCGCCACCACCAAGAAGAAGAAAGAAGGCGAGAAGGAGAGACCGGTGAGTGCCTTTGTTATTACGCCCGCATTAGTGGTCACATCTATCTGCCTGTTTGTCTGTTAAGGCTCTACCAATCTGAATAAAGGACCTAGGATCTTCATTTATGGTGTAGGGATAGGAAAGGGGTTATCTCGGCCAAGTTCGAACACGAACAAAATTGAACCAACTCTTTAACCTAACCACTTACTGGCTGGTGTCAGCTTTGTATTGCGGGCCTTTCTCCCACACTTGTGCTCAAGTTGTAAACAACACATTTGACGGCTAATAGCGTGTAAACCACTTATGCTACATGAATAAATTATATATGATATTGAGGACAAATCTTTAGCTGTCTTCTGATGTACTTGTAAAGATTAAATGGATATCTGTAGGATGTGTAACCATGGAGCTCAGAATGACCGCAGCTCGAAATTCACTTTTACACTCTACTTATACTTATCTAAGAATGTTTTCACCTCTGATTTAGTGATAAAACATGTCAGAATCACATTTTTCAACACAACAATATGAAATATAATGTCACTGTCGTTCTTACATACATATATGATAATTAGAGGTAAAAAGGAGTGCTGAATATACATCCTCACACGATGACTGATAGTGACTGGTTAGACTCGCCGAAAGAAGCATGTTAGGGAGCGCGCAAATTTAAAAACTGCGCTGTTGGCTAATGTCGTCACCCGCGGTCCACCACTCAGCATCTTTCCTCTCCCTGCACCACTACACCTACCCTCTTCTTATAACACTACAATAATCATGCACCAAAAATATCTACAATCTCTCTTCACATCATTCATAGGTAAGTTAGGTCAATCAATATTCACTACTCAAAGAATACTGTAGGTCTCTATATATTGTCAAAACAAGACACTCTACGGTAACACCTACTCACATTTCAATCCCGCTGTCCAGAAGGTTTGCTCGTTAGCGGCCTCAAAGGTCAACAGGACCAAGCTAAACACATTCCTCGTGAAAAGTTACGCATATGGTCCAATTTTGGTGCAGTTTGGTTCACTGGTTTGGTCAGCTATAACATACATACATACATACTATACATACATATGACCGTCTCAAATATTGATAAGATGTATGAAGTGGGTGGTATATTTTTGACATGATCGGAATCACTTGTGTAAATATTGTAAATTTAGTACATACTGCTGTAAATACTGCTAAATTTAGTGTTATCTGATGTTTACGTTACATGTGTCATTTGATTATTTTAATTATTTAGTTTCCTGTAATTTGCATTCTTTCTTATTTCTCAGTCTTAGCAGAGATTTATAATGTTTCATTCACATTACAATATGAGGCTACAATACTTAAAATTTATAGCAGCCTATACGTTAACATATAACACTCCGGTGAAAATATAATTCAGGAAGTTTTCATCATTCTCGTAAAGTTCCTCTTCTACGATTTCCTTGGGACTTAAAGAGTTAAGTAAGAGTCACCGGTAAGAAAGCCTTCATGTTTACTGTCCTTTGCCTCTACTAATTCATAGTCTCCTTGTATAGGCCAGGCCATGAGAGAGAGAGAGAGAGAGAGAGAGAGAGAGAGAGAGAGAGAGAGAGAGAGAGAGAGAGAGAGAGATTATGAAACTCTACATGGTGTGTGTGTGTGTGTGTGTGTGTAACTCTACATGGTGTGTGTGTGTGTGTGTGTGTGTGTGTGTGTGTAACTCCAACGTGCTTCTCTCCCCAAACAGAACCTTGAGGACCAGATCATTCAGACTAACCCTGTGCTGGAGGCCTTCGGGAACGCCAAGACTGTCCGTAATGACAACTCCTCCCGCTTCGTGAGTAAAAAAAATGAATGAATGTGACGCGAATTGAATAGTGAATTAATATTAGAGTGTGACAAGGGGAAGATTTTTTTTTTTTTTTTTTTTTTTTTTTTTTTTTTTTTTAATTGGAAGGTCTCTGATTCATCCAAACTATGCCACGAAACAGGTACCCTATAACTCATTCTGTTATAACATACTCACACGTAAGGTTCCTTTCTGAAGCATCGAAGTAGCTTAGCCCTGTTTCAGCTCTTGGATTTAGGGTCGATTCCACAGTCGTTCGTCGTGTTTTGTAAGCACGCAAACGAAAGAATTTTAGCCATGTAACTTTCTTATGGGTGAATTATTTAATGATTTTGGTGAGTAAACTATTCAGTGATCATTATTATCTAACGGTTTGATAGATTTTGTGAATGTAGATACTCAGCTTTTGGAAAATAATGAAGCCATACAAGTGTGGTTTGTTGGGAAGCTAACAAACCAATATCACTGTGGAATCGACCCTTAATCTTTCTAACACGAGTACAATATTACATCCATGGCCCGTACAAATAATGGTCTTCCTCATCACTTTTCACCAGGGTAAATTTATTCGCATCCACTTCCAACCGAACGGCAAGTTGTCTGGTGGTGACATCGAGGTGTACCTGCTGGAGAAGGCTCGTGTCATCTCACAACAGCCACTCGAGCGATCCTACCACATCTTCTACGAGATGATGTCCGACCAGATCAAGGAACTCAAACGTGAGTGATACTACATGTTCATTTTAATCAAGTCAAGTCAAGTCAAATCAAATCAAATAAAATCAAAACCAAACCAAACCAAAATAAAATATAATAATAATAATATTAATAATAATAATAATAATAATAATAATAATAACACCGCAATATGATGATAATAACAGTAACAGTAATAGTACACTGTAATAACAATAACAATGCGAACGATGACTGCCATGCCGACTCCCTCCTCCTTACAGTACAAATATTATTCCTTCCCTTGCCAGCTCTCTGTCTGCTCAGTGACGACATCTATGACTACCTCTACGTGTCTCAGGGTAAGGTCACCGTCCCCTCCATTGACGACGCCGAGGACATGCAGTTCTGTCACGTGAGTTACCAGGAAGAATATAATAATAATAAACACGGTTGAGATAGTATAGGTCAGTATAGGCTCAATCTTAACCAGTGAATGAGGAGGTTTGCACCATGATTTTTCCATTACCTCGTCAATATTAGATGATGATGATGATGATGATGTCCGTGGTATTTCTTGGTCACGAAGGAAATAGTCCGGGAGTCCAGGGGGGTTAGCCTAGCTGGGAAGGTTACCAATTTCTAATGGTATCACAATACCTAGCATGGGTTCCTGAACAAGGATCTGGAAGTCTGCCGGGTCTCTCGTTGTGGGTGTGGTACTGGGGTCTTATATAATGATACCCCCAAAATGAGCTAGATCACTCCAAATGGTTACCACTTGAAACCACTAGCATTATATTATATATCATTTGTACATATTTGGAACATGAATGCCAGACATTTTCAATGGTGGGAGGGGTCCGCCAGACATAACAATAGGGGGGGGGTGAAAATTGAGCTAGATCAGCTCGTGAGGTTACCACTTGAAACTGGCTGAAAAATGTTCAGCATACTCCCAGGTATCATGAATGACCATTGCCAGACATTTTATGTGGTGGGGTAGGCTTGCCAGACACGCCCAAAGTGATTTTCGAGAATCGTTGAATTAAGTGATTTTCGAGAATCGTCGAATTAAGTGATTTTCGAGAATCGTCACGAGTTCCTCCATCTTTCTTTTCCTTTAAATTGTGAACAAGACGTTCATATGCCTCATTTTTCTTAATTCTATTTGAATAGTCTTTGCTTTGCACTTGCCATAGGCAAGGGTTCTCTCTGTATATATCAATAAATTTAGTCCAAATTTTTTTATCAATCCAAATATCAGACATGGCACTTCGCTGTCCTGAAGCAATCAGTTTATATTTAACCGGCAGAGTTACACCGTCGATTATGGTTGAGAGGATACTGAGCAGAGGCCTGCAGGCCATCACCAAGATACCTCACACACACATCAGGCTGGCCCGAACCCATTTTGAGCCTCTCAGTGGTCTCATGAGGCCGGGTTCAAAACACCTGTCACACACACACACACACACCAATTTCCTTAAACCCCTCCGGAGGCACTTCTGTCCCGCCTGAAGGCTGAACTTTAAGCGTGAATGGGCTGCCTATTAGAATCAATCAGAAAACAGATGGTACCTCTTATCTTCTTCTCATACCACCAGGAAGCTTTTGACGTGTTGGGATTCAGCAAACAGGAGGTGGAGAACGTGTACAAGATTACCGCCACAGTCATGCACATGGGAGAGATGAGGTTCAAACAGAGGGGACGTGAGGAGCAAGCAGAACCAGACGGTACACAGGTGAGAAAGTGTTTAATGGCTGGATGGTGAAGCATGGTGTATTATTATTATCATTATTATTATTAGTATGATTATTATTAGTATTATTATCATAGTCGCCCATGATTTATTACGTCTCCCCACGGACACACACACACACACACACACACACACACACACACACACACACACACACACACACACACACACTTACACACGACTTACAAACACATGGAACTGCAGTGAGAACAAACAAATTCTATAAATAAATCACATTATCAATTTGCCACCATAAAATCATTTAGGTATATATCTAACTACTTTTAAAACCAAAAATAGTCGTGATGTGATCAAGTGATGAAGTGTGTTAGTGCTACGCGTGTGGGGATCTAGTACAGTCATGGTCAAAAGACCTGTCATGCAACCTGGTGAAAAAAAGCGAGCCATTTGATTGAATTTTATGAACCAACATTGCAGAGACCAACAGTTATATTTTCGGATCATTTTTCGAAGCCATCTCATTGGAAGGTGTTGCAGGACTATTGACCATGACTGTACCAAACAATTTAGTGTGAAGAACGGGTGCCAAGTAGTTCCTGTCAACCAAAGGAACTAAAATATACCTATCTTACACCACCGAGGAAATTACATCGATGCCTGACCATGTTTTAGGCACAGTAATATTTTTTAGAAAACCTATTAAGCCATTGACGTATTTGAGGTTGGTGAGAGGGGAAGGGTGATCGGTCAAGTTGGCGATATCAGTTCGATGTATTATATATTTTGCGTCGTATAGGTTGTTGAGAGGGGAAGGGTGGTCAAGTTTGCGATATCAGTTGGATGTATTATATAATTTTCCGTCCTATAGGTTGGTAAGAGGGGAAGGGTGGTCAAGTATGAGATGTCAGTTGTATGTATTATATAATTTTGCGTTGTATAGGTTGGTGAGAGGGTGGCCAAGCTGCTGGGTGTGGACGCCTCTGACCTCTACAAGAACATCACCAAACCCAAGATCAAGGTCGGGGCTGAGTTCGTAGCCAAGGGCATGAACAAGGACCAGTGCTTCTACTCGGTGGGCGCCCTGGCCAAGGCACTCTACGAACGTGTCTTCAAGTTCCTCGTCAGCAAATGTAATGAGACCCTGGAGACGGGGCTCAAAAGGGCTTGCTTTATCGGAGTGCTCGACATCGCTGGCTTTGAAATATTTGATGTAAGTCGTTCGTGAGTGTTCCGGGCTCTGGCTACTCAGGTCATAGCACAATTTGTGATGTAAATAAGTCTTCATAGTACTCTTTATAACGTTCCTATTTAAAATATCACGAGGTTGTTTCTTTTCCGTCAAAATGTTCTCTTACTCCCTCCGTCCACCAGTTTAACGGGTTCGAGCAGATCTGCATCAACTTCTGTAATGAGAAGCTGCAGCAGTTCTTCAACCACCACATGTTCGTGTTGGAGCAGGAAGAGTACAAGAAGGAAGGCATCAACTGGGTCTTTGTGGACTTCGGTATGGACCTACAGGCCTGCATTGAGCTTTTTGAGAAGGTAATAAGCGAAATATTTTACAATTAACTTGTTAATAGTAATACTTTGCATCTGGAATAATGGATATATAATATTATTTATCACGCAACACCATAGCCATGATAATATTATCTAAATATAAACATTACATTATCAACACAGAAAATGGGTATCCTTTCCATCCTGGAAGAGGAATCTATGTTTCCTAAAGCCACCGATAAATCCTTCGCTGAG
>JAWQEG010003085.1:0-30000 GCA_033782935.1 Petrolisthes cinctipes | reverse complement strand
TTATAGAGGAATTTTTGGTAGATAATTTTCCAACCACCGACTCGTCTGTCTCATACAATATTCTATTTATGTATTTATTTATATTCGATATTTTAATAATATCCCAACCACCGAGTCCTTATCAATGTCATAATATTTTTTTCTGTCTTTCCGTTAAATAATATTATACTGTACTTACTCCTTTATCTTATGATGTACAGTCACGAGCACTAATATGTATACAGCTGTGGTTGAAGCTTTGAACAGTCCAATTCACCAACAAAGTGATACCAATGGAGATCTTATTGTGCATTCATTTACTGTCTCAAGGTATTCGAAGCACACCTGGATACTTATTAGTGCTCGTGACTGTACTCTCATAATGCGATATGGAAAAATAGTCTCAATATTAGTTCCACCACAATTCACCACCTTTACCACCATCATACAGATTATAATTATTATCTGATAAAAAAAAAAAAAACACACACACAAACACATTCACTTCTGCACACAGTAATAGAGCCATCACTATGGACTCTAGTGTGTGAACAAATAAACATAACTATGAAAAGTGTGTTTGTTGGCAGGTGTTGTTCCGTCAATATAAGGACTATAGTGGGTGTGTTTGTTGTTGTTGTTGTTGTTCCGTCAATATAAGGACTATAGTGGGTGTGTTTTGTGACAGGTGTTCTTCCGTGCTGGAGCGCTCGGTATATTAGAGGAGGTCCGTGACGAACGTATTGGTAGGATGGTGGCGTGGCTGCAGGCATGGGTCAGGGGTTACATCGGCAGACAGTCCTACAAGAAACTCCAAGAGCAGCGCGTTGCTCTGGAAGTGGTCCAGCGGAGCCTCAGGAAGTTCCTAAAGATGCGTACATGGCCCTGGTACAACCTGTGGCAGAAGGTGAAGCCACTCCTCAATGTCACACGCATCGAGGACGAAATGAAAGCCCTCGAGGATAAGCTGGCTAAATCCGAGGCCGACTATGAGAATGAGGTGAAACTCCGCCGAGAACTAGAAGCCGCTAACTTGACTCTCGTTGAAGAAAAGAATAATCTCCTGGTCACTCTGGACTCCACGAAAGGCAACATGTCAGAGTTTCTCGAGAAGGAGAAAAAATTCAAGATTCAGAAAAGTGAAATGGAAGAACAGCTGAGTGTAAGTACAACATTCATGATTATTATGTGCATTGAGCTTTTAGTGTAAACCGTAACCATGTAGAATGTCATTTATACTCCAAATACTCCTGTAATAAAAGCAATAAAGTATACACTACGTTTTCTCTTATGGCAGGAATTATCCGAGCGACTGGAGAAAGAGGAGAAGGTTCGTACACAACTGACCCAGGACAAGAAGAAAGTTGAGCAAGACGTGAGCAGTCTGAAGAAAGACGTCAATGGCTTCGAGTCGGTGATCCAGCAGGGGGAACTACACAAGGCTGACAAGGACCACCAAATTCGCTCGCTACGAGAGGACGTCACCCACCACGAGGAACTCTTCATTAAGGTCACCAAGGAGAAGAAACACCTCCAGGAGTGTAACCAGAAGATGGCAGAGGACTTACAGACTGTAGAGGACAAGTGTACACACCTCAATAACATCAAGACCAAGATGGAACAAACACTGGATGAACTCGACGATGCACTCAGATCCGAAAAGCAGAGACGTAGCGAGAGTGACAAAGTGCGGAGGAGAGTGGAGGGTGACCTGAAGCTGACGCAGGAGACTATGAGTGAACTGGAACGGGCACGCAAGGATCTGGAGAGCACCATCCAACGCAAAGATCAGGAGGTGGCAGATCTGGCCAGGAAACACGAGGGAGAACAGGGAAATGTGGCCAAGTTCAAGAAAAGCGTCAAAGAGATGGAAGCTCAGATCCAGGGCCTGGAACACGAACTCCAGCACGAACATGAGGTGCGCGTCAGACTGGAGACCAACAAGGGCAAACTGATGCACGAACTCTCTGAGACTGGAGAACGTCTGGAGGAGGCCGGGGGTGCCACAGCCGCCCAGATCGAACTCAACAAGAAGAGAGAGGCAGAACTGGCAAGACTACGGATGGAACTGGAGGACAACAAGACCAAACACGAGTCTGTTCTTAGTAATCTCCGCAAGAAACACAGCGACACCGTTGGGGAAATGTCAGACCAAATGGTGACACTCAATAAGGTCAAGGCAAGGTGAGTAGGGGAGGTGAGTGGGTGAGGGGAGGAAGGGAGGAAATGCCAGAATAAGAAATAAGTACTTGTACAAAAGGCATGCAGCTTCGATTTAAACATCATAATAAATTAGTTGTATTTTTATGTTCTGTAGGTCTGGTACATTTTCTTACATATAAATTGCATCATTTTATTGAGGCGAGAGTATTGTACCTGTTGTCTGTAGTGTTGGTTGTTGTGGTAAGTACAGTGTTGGTAAATGTGGAGCAAATTATTCCTACAAACTATTCCAGACAAGAGGCTACAATTATATTTGTTAATTTGGTCCTGTTTCCTGGCATCCTTTGGAGGAATCAATGTGTTCTAATGTACCAAAAGAATACTATTCCCTTAAGGGGAGAGTATACTTTTGTTACATTGGAGTGCCTGGATTCCTCCAAAGTATGCCATGAAACAGGACCAGATGAACAAAAATAATGGTGTCCTATTGCTTGGAATAGTTTGGAGGAATCAGATGCTTCAGAAATACCAACACTGTACTCTCCTCTTATTGTATAGGCACCAGTTTAACATTATGACGCTGAGTACAACATTAATATATTATTTTCTCTACAGGGCTGAGACCGAAAAGGAAGACCTGAAAAAGACATTGAACGACGCCAAGATGTCCCTAGACTTACTACGTCAGGAGAAGGTAAAAAAAAAAAAAAAAAAAAAAATATATACATATATATATATATATATATATATATATATATATATATATATATATATATATATATATATATATATATATATATATATATATATATATATATATATATATATATATATATATATATATATATTATTGTTTGCATTCCTACAGGCAGAGTGAGTGATAAAAAAAGCATAGGACTGAATGAGTCAAGATAGTTACACTCCCACTCACCCCTCTTTTCTTTCTATTTTCTTCTTGCTTGCTGTCTCACCTCTCTATCACCTTTTTTCCGGCGCTATATGGCCTCGCTGTTGCGGCGCCTAATATCAATGAATGACTGAATCAATCAATCAATCAATCAATTAATCAACCAATCAATCAATCAATCACTCCCACTCACAGAACGCCACCGAGAAAACGAACAAACAGTTGGTACAGCAGATGAAGGAGGTGACGACGAGGCTAGAGGGCGCCACCAGGACTGTCAATGAGTACAATGTGACCAAGAAGAAGCTGGCCGTAGAGAACACAGACCTCATACACCAGCTGGAGGAGACAGAGGCCAAGATGGGAGAGGTCAATACACTCAAACTCTCTCTCGCCAACCAGTTACTAGAGGCTAAGAAGTTGGCCAACGACGAGGCCAGAGTGAGTGATAAAAAAAGCATTGTACTGAATGAGTCAAGATAGTTACAAGTTTACAGTACGAGAGAATAATATATAAGGCGTCTTCTATTTATGTCACTCGATCAACCCGAGTTAATTAACCTACTGTATGTTGTCCAGTGAGTTGCGGGTTGTTTGGCATAAATAAAACACGCAGAGTCAACCAGGGTTAGGGTCATGTTTATTTGTAAATAATCCTACCCAATCTTTGGTGTATTCTAATGAAAAATTTACACAACGTGTCATGCATGGTGACATTATCGAGGAAAAACAACAGTCACAGAAAGGTTAGGAAGGACTCATCAGTCCAGGACATGTTATTGGTAGTGTAAATTAACAGATATTTCCTATAAATGCTATCTATATGGATCCTCATACCACTTTAAAATAATATTTTCATTCAGTGTTTTGAATATAACGTTTCATGTTTTGCTAAAATGTCATATATATATATATATATATATATATATATATATATATATATATATATATATATATATATATATATATATATATATATATATATATATATATATATATATATATATATATATATATATATATATATATATATATATATCTACACGAGTGCATCAGCTAAAATGTATCACAGAACGGGAATATGCTACCTATACCGTACTTGCCTTAAGGGAATAGGGTACTTTTGATACATTGGAGTGCCTTGAATCCTCCAAAGTATGCCAGGAAACAGATATAATGGTGTTCTGTTGCTTGGAATAGTTTGGAGGAATTAGTTGCTCCATATTTACCAGCAGTGTACTTCCCCCTTAAGTCTATTAGCATAGTTAAGTAAAGTCTTGGTTGTGTAAATAATTGAATCTTGATAATATCTCGGTGTACTTTATATTAAATAACTGAAAATGTAGAGGCAAGACCACCAATACAATTATGTCACGTAAAAAAAATATATAAACTATGGTTATACATTTTTTTCTCTTTTCGCTTTGTCTCTTCTCACTTTATCTTTTCTCACTTTATCTCTTCTTGCTTTGTCTCTTGTCACTTTACCTCTTCTCACTTTATCTCTTCTCAATTTATCTCATTTTGCTTTTTCTCTTCTTGCTTTATCTCTTCTCACTTTATCTCAGAGCCGCATCGAAATCCTGGGCCAATATCGTAACGTGGAGTTGGATGCAGATGGTCTACGGGAGCAGCTGGACGAGGAGATTGAGGTCAAGGGTGAGTTAGAACGGCAGCTGAACAAGGCGGTCTCGGAGGCCCAGATGTGGCGCGCCAAGTTTGAGTCCGAGGGGTTGGCGAGGTGTGAGACTCTGGAAGCGGAGAGGAGCAAGCTGCTGGCACGTTTGGACGAGGCTGAGGCTCACATCTTGCAACTCAATGCCAAAAATATCAACCTCGAAAAGAACAAGGTGCGAATCAACACCGAACTGGAGCAGGTTCAGTTGGACATTGACCGCGCGCAGACCATGGCTGCCGCCTCAGAAAAGCGCCAAAAGAACTTCGACAGGCTCGCCTCGGATTGGAAAGTTAAAATTGATGATCTGACCAGAGAGCTCAGCAACTGCCAGAAACAGTGTCGCAACTACTCGATCGAAATGTTCCAGATGAAGACCATTAACGACCAGACTCTGGAACAATTGGAAGACTCCCGCCGCGAAAACAAGAATCTGGCCAGTCAAATCAAGGACCTCACGAGTCAGATTGGAGATGGAGACCGTTCCCTCTTTGAGGTGGAGACGAACTCCAGGCGACTGGAAGCTGAGAAAGAAGAGCTCCACACAGCTCTAGAGGAAACTGAGGCTGTACTGGAGCAACAAGAAAACAAAACACTTCGAATGCAGATTGAACTTACTCAGGCCAAGCAGGAAATGGAAAGGAGGCTCCAGGAAAAGGAAGAAGAATTCTGTGCCACCAGGTAGCTACAAATTTAATAATTAAATGTATGTTCCCTTTGGTGATATGGAAAAATTCTTAAAGAGAGAGTAAACTCGCATTAAGAAAATGGAAAAGTAGACACTCCTGTATTTCAAATTATATTCTTAATATATATGTCAACTCGCCATGTTTTTTCTGTTGATAATAATTTGACCAATATGTGTATTTTATATTACTTATAGAATGATGACTCACCACCAGATTCAAATCTACTGTATATAACGCTACAAAATACAATTGATTAACAACGTAATCAATTTATTACTCAATAAGCTAAAAGGATATAGAAATAATAACTGGGTGTCTCTTTTATGTTTCTTTTAGTAATCTCCCTGTGTATCGAATCTTTTATACCTGAGTATCTAAACCTTTTACTATTCATCCCACATAAGATCATCGACAATAATAACCTGTCAAATCCTGAGGTATTTTTTTATTCTAAGCTAAAATAATACATTCTACACTATAATTAATTCTGTGGTCACACAATATTTTTTTGCATCCTAGGAAGAGCCACCAGCGAGCTGTGGAGACTTTACAATCAGCCCTTGAGGCCGAGTCAAAGAGCAAAGCTGAGGCAATGCGAATGAAGCTCAAGATGGAGACGGACATTCACGACTTGGAGGCAGCGCTCGACAATAGTAACAGGGCCAACACTGACTTACAGAAGCACATCAAGAAACTGGAGACCGAACTGAGTGAGGTGCAGCAGCGGATGGACGGGGTTCAGGCCAAGAGCTCCCAACTGTTAAAAGAGAACGCTGCTGTTGACCGTCGCCTCACCACGCTGACATCAGAGCTAGACGAGTGTCGTAGTCTGCTGGACAAATCGGACCGTAACCGTCGACAGGCCCAGGATGAACTGACCACTGCCCACAACCAGAACCAGAAACTCAACACCGAAAACGGGAACCTGACATTATTGAAGAGGAAGCACGAGGCAGATCTTGTCACATTACAGGTACGGTCAGTCTTTGTAATAAAAGTTGGAGATCACCTGTCATTTGTTGTTAATACAATAACGAGTGTAATTTTTATGTTTACCAGTATTCCATACAGCCAAGCTGACTTCAGACATAAGTAGTATGACAATATTTTATGTATCCATGTACTATACTTATGTGTGTATATTTATGGAAAATCACCCAAAACATTTTCCACCTCATCAGGCTGAAGTGGATGACACAGTGACCCAGAAGAGAAGTCTCGAAGACAGAGCCAAGAAAGCCATGTTGGATGCCACTCGCCTGGCTGACGAACTCCGAGCAGAGCAGAAACATGCACAGACCCAGGAAAACATGCGCAAAGGACTCGAGGTTACCGTTAAGGAACTGCAGGTTAGACATGGGTTCAAGTTTTATATGACATATTACTATTACTCGTTCTATCTTGCATAAAAGTTCAATAACATTAGTTAATCGTTTATTTAGAGTAAACCTCCTTAAAGAAAACAACTGGTATATTCAAAGCACTATACACAGTTGAAAATACTCCTACAAAGGCTCTATTTCTATTAATAGCTCAATATTAAAAAAACTTATTTTCAAGGTTAATACTTCCTTTAATTACAATATTATTATCATTGACATTACATAATTCTTTCATTACTACTTTTAGTTTTACTCTCTTTTGTTGCTGTTACAGGTTCGTCTGAAAGAGAGTGACGAAATACTACAGACGGCAGGAAGGGCAACGGTCCAGAAGTTAGAGAAACGCATCAAAGAGTTGGAGAGCCAATTGCATTTCGAGGTGGCCAACCTATCCGAGGCCCAGAACGACATCAACAAGTACGAGAAACAGGTCATGGAGTTCTCATACCAGGCTGACGAAGACAAGAGGGTCATGTCACAGATGCAGGACGTGGTGGACAAGATGCATCAGAAAATCAAGAATTACAAGTCGCAGATCGAGGAAGCCGAGGAGATCGCTGCCCTCAACCTGGCCAAGTACCGCAAGGCCCAGCAGGAACTCAACTACTTCCACCAAGCTAGTAACACCGTCACCCTGGTCCAGAAGACGTTCTCACAGTCTGTGGCATAATAATATTAATTATTATACATACATTGGACTGACTATGTCTTAAATCCTTCTTTCTTTCAGGGTCACAGGTTTTCAGGCACCCACACACAAACATAGGGTGTGTGTGTGTGTGTGTGTGTGTGTGTGTGTGTGTGTGTGTGTGTGTGTGTGTGTGTGTGTGTAATTATACTGTACAAAAATAGTTATGAATATTCAATTATTGGAACTGTTATAAGAGTCATGTACCGTCGTGGTCAATAATAATCATCCACATTGGGGTGACTCCTGTAAATGCTTGACGGCTTCCCTTTGTTCGTTAGCTGAGAAACTTTCCAATAAATAGTTTAAGTACCATCAAATTTACAACAAGCAGCTACGCACCACTTAAGGGCCCTGTGTTGTATTCAGAAAGTTGAAGGTTAGTGAGTCCTCTTAATTAATTAACAGTATTATGAAACGCCACCTTTATGGAAGGAGCTTGTTTCGTGGTATGGTCAGGGGAAATCAGAAGCCTCCAATTTTCATACACGATCACAGGGTCCTTAAAAACAATAAAATCCTATTATGTGAACGTGAAAACATTAGGCAGCAAATTGTTTGAGTTAGCCAAATGTGATGTAGATGGTTATGATTGCCCACGGCTGTATTTGTCTTCCGTCCCACCACGCTTGCTTTGAAAATGATCTGGCGGATACAGGAGGCCGCTTTCTGATCCAAGGACAAGGGAAAATAGTTATGATACCAGCTTAAGGACCCTGTGATTGTGTATGAGACCTGGTGGCTTCTGATTCCTCCTGACTATGACACGAAACAAGCTCCTTCAATGTTGGTGGTGTTTCGTGGCAATGTTTGAAGGACTCGCTAACCTCCAATTTTCTGACTACATCACGTGGGTCCTTAATAAAATTGAGAAGATGCAACTTTCTTGAATTTTGGTGGGTAACAACAACCTGTCAATTGCTCTTTCCACACGAACTTGGCCTATAAACTGCATGTGCCCTTGTGTTGCATACGTATATACTTCAACTACTGCGAGGTTCGGTACGACTGCAATAAAAAACACAAAAAATCTCATATTATGTTGTTTCTATTTTTATCCCAACATCTTAGATAGACAAACCTTCCTTTATTTATTTTAATGTTCCGACACTGGACATAGGCTTCATCAGGCCCGTTACCGTGGCCCAGGTCAACTGCTACTCACACATACACACGTCACGACTTCCGACCTGGTACCCAGCCACAGAGGGAGGGAAGTGAGGGTAATTCCTAAATACTGCAGCTGTTATGGTACCAGCGAAGGTGATTTACGACGTTCGGTGGCCTTATAGTTAGTGCCTGAAACTCAATTCGTAGGAGTAAATATTCTCAGGCCCTCACCTGAGAGGATTCGATCTCCCGACCGATAAATTTCGAGTCCAGCACACTAACCACTCGGCCATCTCCCCTACTTACTATAGTTATGTGATAAAAGTTTGAAGGAACCTGTGTAATGTGTATCCTTCCATTCCTCCACCATATTACACTTATCCACCTCTGCCATTCCTGCTGTATTACCGTTTTTTTTTTTTTTTTTTTTTTTTTTTTTTTTTTTTTTTTTTAAGTGGAAAGCAGCGTTATTATATTGACAGTATGTGTTTGATCCATGAAAGGAAAACCTAACCGTGTAGAATTTTAGTATGTGGGCATTCAGGTATATACTCTGTCTCTCTCACTCTCTCACTCTCTCTCTCTCTCTCTCTCTCTCTCTCTGGCAGTCGTAACATTGTATACACGGGGGGGTTGGGGGGGGGGGGGGGTTGGGGGGGGGGGTTCTCTCTAGTTGGAAAGAAAACGTCATCTTCTCTAGGGCTAACATTAATTAACAATTTGGTCACACCTCCTGCTGGACTTTTTTTTTTTTTTTTCATTTACACAACATTTACCTATTATTATTATTATTATTATTATTATTATTATTATTATTATTATTATTATTATTTACACATCATTTACCTATTATAGATATCCATTTATGTCACCAAATATCAAGGCCTTTAATTAACGGCATCCTTCCCCTTAGTGGGACTTGTACTAAATGTATATAAAGAACTTTAAATAAAACACTGTTACAAAGACAAGAAAATTTGCACGTTCAGCCATTCGTTTATAATAATTTCTCTGGTTATTTTACGTGCGTTATATTTTCTTTTAATTAATGCAATGAGCCTATATTCTGAGACAAACATTATTAACTATATGTTCAGTTTCATATGGGTAAAATATTCTTACTCTGTAGGCTACTGTACTTCGTTTAGACTTGGAAAAAAATATATGTAGGAAATAGCAAAGTACGAGGAATAATTGTTAGTAAAATTAATATCAGATTTTTTTTTTTATTATTATTATTATTATTATTATTATTATTATTATTATTATTTTTTTTTTTTTTTTTTTTTTTTTTTTTTTTTTTTTGCTATATTTACTTAAGAGGCTAGAAAGGACTTGCTTGTTGTATTTTAAAATGTTACTTTAGTACACATTCTCTCTCTCTCTCTTCCGGCAGCACGCGTGGTGTTAGGTTACCACTACTAGGGAAGGGGAGGAGAGGTAAGGGAGGGAGAGGGAAGGAGGGAGAGAAGAAGTGGAGGATGAAGAGGGAAAGTTTGCAGAAAGAAAACAATCTGGTAGCAACAACAACAACATTCCTTTTTGAGATGACACTACAACCACTACTCCACCATCACAACCAGTACCACCACAACCATCACACCTACTACCACTACAATCACCATCACATCTACCACCAGTTCAACTACTCCCACGATCACTAACTACAACTATCACAAACACTACTACCACAACTATTATCATTACAAACCAGTTCAACCATCACCACAACCACTATCAATACAGCCATTACAACCACTAGTTAACTCTGAATGTCGTGTGTGTGGGTATGGTTAGCTACAGGAGTTCTTACACAGGCTATATGGTTTAAAGAGAGGTCCTTATTCTGGATGGACTGCAATGAATGGTCTACCAAGTGACTCGGTGATTTGCAAAACAACAAACCTAGTAATAATGTTGTTGTATTGCAGTTACATAGTCTTACATCATCAGTATGTTATAAACCCACAAAAACAACAGTGTGTGAACGAATTCTTGTGGCCTATAGTACAATCAAGTAACAGCAGTAGGATTGGTAAGGGTCGAGTTTAATGGTAAGACTTTATAGATGGTGTGAGGAATACTGTTGCCTATAGGTGATGTAATGATGAGTGGTGCATGCAGGATAATGGTAATCAGTGTGTGCAGGAGATGGAGCAGATGCAAGAGGGGAGTGGTTATGGCCTCTCGATTTCATAATGGTTAGTAAGGAGATGTATGTACAGCCACAATCAAATATCCACCGACACTTTCCTTCCATCGTGCAAGTAAATCAGTATCATATCAAAATATAATCATACAACAACACCTTACGTCAACTCAACCCCCTCAATTATTATTATGAGGTGCTGTAAAATCATACATGTGTTGTTCTTTATTACCAAGATATTTACTACCATGGAAGGAAAGTGTCGGTGGATATATGATTGTGGCTGTACACATGTAGAGTGATGTGTTTAAAGAATGTGCGTATAGTATTATGCTCGTGTGTGTCTGTGTGTGTGTGTGGGTGGGTGTGTACAAAAAAGCATGTGAAGAAGTGTATATGTGTGTGGTGTGGTGTGGTACCTGTGAGTGTTTAAGAGTGGAGTAGAAGTATTCACGGTCGTCGTTGTTGTTGCCCCTCCTGACCCTGACCATGAGCAGCTTCTCTAGATACTTGAAGGGTAGAATCTATACTACCTGTGTGAGGAACGTGATGCTGCAAGGGTGTGAAATCTAATCTAATCTAACCTAGCCTAACCAAACCTAACCTAACCTAACCTAACCTAACCTAACCAACCTAACCAAACCTCATCAAACCCAACCTAACCTCATCAAACCCAAGCTAACCTAACCAAACCAAATCTAACCAAACCAAACTTAACTAAACCTAACCTAACCTAACCAAACCTAATCTAACCAAACCCATCCTAACCTAACCAAACCTTGGCCAGCCAGGGTGCTTCAAAGATGTAATGAGACTGGAACGTACTTCTCTGAGTGACAGGAGTAAAATGGATGGTGCAACCCTGCTTACTATATTTGATATCAAAGGTATTAATGTTGTTGTAAAGAGGACTGGGGGTGAATCAGAATATCTGGGCACATGGAAGGAAAGAAAGATTGGAGGAAGGAGACACCTGCATGTATGATGAAGGTTATAAATATGCAAGTTGTATTTAGGACAGGGTGTATGAGAAGATTCTGGCACGTGGAAAGAATGAATGGAGGAGGGGGACAGCAGCTGGCATGGGTGAGGAATGTTATGAATATACTATAAGATAAGAAGCGGGGGGAGGGGGCGGGAGGGGGAACTAAGACACAGAGAAGGAAGGCCAAGGAAGAAGACGTGGATGGATTGAGTGAGGTACTAGAGAACGGCTTAAGGACCCTGTGATTGTGTATGAAAATTGGAGGCTTCTGCTGATTTCTCCTGACAATGCCACGAAACAAGCTCCTTCCATATAGGTGGTGTTTCGTGGCAATATTTGAAGGACTCATTTACCTCTAATTTTCTGACTACATTACAGGGTCCCTTAAGTGGCAAACGATTTCACAGTCAATTTGGTTTGTTTGTTAAGATCCTCCCAATCATACTTATCGTCCCTCGTCTATAGGTTTAATATCCACCACAAATACCATATTCATCAAGCGGTTCGGTAGTTAGTTAGTTAGTTAGTTAGTTAGATTGTTTGTTAGTTTTCCGTTCTTGTACTTGAAAGCCACTACGAACGAACAACTGTAAAAACGGTCCTAAGATGCTTTAATATTAACAAACCTACTGAAAGAATGTCATCAGCAAAAATCATAATAATAATAATAATAAATAAACGAAACTAAATATTACCCCAGTAATTATAGAACTCTCTCACTTTACCATCTTCGCTACAACCACACCTATCACCACTACCATCACACACAACAACAACAACAACAACAACAACAACAATAATCACATCCACTACCACAACTACCACAACCATCACCAAAGCAACCAACCACAACCTACCACCACACACTACAACAACAACCAGAATCACATCCCCTACCACAACTACCACCACTACCATCACACACTACAACAACAACCAGAATCACATCCCCTACCATAACTACCACAACTACCACCACCACTACCACCACACACTACAAAAACAACAACAACAACAACAATCACATCCCCGACCACAACCTACCATCACCACTACCACCACCACTACCAACAAAAATCACATCCCCTACCACAACTACCACAACTACCACAACTACCATCGAGAGGTTTCGTGAGTTACGTACGAGATCCACCTATGCTGTATTTTGGGAAACTTGCTGAACACGTGACATCCCCCTCCCCCCCCCACTCTCTCCTTCCCCTATACCACTACCCCCCCCTACCCCCACCCCTCCCCCATTTCTTTCTCTCTCTTCACACACTGTTATTTTTTATATCTTTGTTGTTGTTGTTGTTGTTTTTGTAGTTGTTGTTGTTTTTGTCATTGTGGTTGTTGTTGTCGTTGTTGTTGTTTTTGTTGTTGTTATTGTTGTCGTTGTTGTTGTTGTAGTTCTTGTTGTCGTTGTTGTTGTCTTTGTCGTCGTCGTTGTTGTTGTTGTTGTTGTTGTTGCTGTCGTTGTTGTTACTGTTATTGTTATTGTTGTTGTTGTTGTTGTTGTTGTTGTTGTTGTTGTTGTTGTTGTTGTCGTGGAAATACAGCAATACAACTTCATCAAGACCTATACTCGTATTTTGAAATGATCTGTCTGTTTTCTGGCCAAGTTTGTTTATTGAGGAATTTTGAAATACCCTTCACAAATTAACCCCCAGCAATTTTTTATCCCCTTAAGGACCCTGTGATCGTGTATGACAACTGGAGGCTTCTGATTCCTCCTGACTGTGCCACGAAACAAGCTCCTTCCATATAGATGACGTTTCGTGGCAATATTATTTTGAAGGACTCGTATATATATAACTCCAATTCTCTGACTACATCACAGGGTCCCTTAATAATAATAATAATTAAAAAAAAAAAAAATCACCGAGTATACTGAAGTGGTCTGTCTGTCTGTCTGTTTTCTGGCAAATTTGTGTTGTTGAGGAATTTTTTGCAGTACCCCTACCTACCATCCTATTACAACTACCACCATTGCTACCACAACTACCACCATCACTATTACAGCCCATGCACAAGCCCTACAAGTTTATCACAAACAAACAAAATTATTATCCAATCCTCAATACAAAAAATAAATAAATAAATAAATAAATAAAAAAAAATACGGGCAAATATTGGAGAGCAAACACTGACTCATCAGACCACGTGACGAGAATCAATTAAGGACCCTGTGAACGTGTATGATGATAATTGGAGACTTCCTGATTTCTCCTGACTATGCCACGAAACAAGCTCCTTCAAAATTATATATATGATCTGGTGTTTCGTGGCAATATTTGAAGGACTCATTTTATATCCAATTTTCTGACTACATCATAGAGGTCCTTAATGAATGTGATCCAAAATTAGGGTAGCCTTGATTTTTATTTATTTAATTATTTATTTATTTATTTATTGATAAATATATTTTTTATCTGTAAATTGTTAAACCACAACACTGGAATTTCAGGTTAGCCTTGAATTTTTTTTTTTTTTTAATCTTCAAATTATTTAAGATGTTATCGCGGAACCACAACGCGGGAATAGATAATTATTTTCTCAGCAAAATATATAGTATATTCGCTGTGTGTAAAAGTAATATTCTACGGCGGAAAGAGTTGAAGACCTGAAGACACGGAAGTACTAGAGAGGGTGAAGGTGATAGTTACAGTAGTAGGTGCCTGGGACAACAAACACGTAGCAATTAGACGGAAAGGCGGGACAGTTGATAAAGTTGTTGATAAATGTAGGAGATGTGAGGAAGGCACAGTGTTGAAAAAAAAAGGGTCTAAATAATAACCTTACCCAACCATATTTCTTCATTTCCACTTCCTCCTCCTCCCCTACCTTCCTTCCTTACTCCTTTCATTTCCATCATTCTTACCCTTCCTCCCTACTTTCATCCCTACTTGCATTCCACCTCTCTCTCTCTCTCCCCCCTTCCTTCCTTATTTCTTTCATTTCCTCATCCTCATCCTCCTCATCCTCCTCCTCTCACCCCTCCCGACCTTCACTCTCACTACTTTCTGGCAGGCTACTTCCTCCTTATTCCGTAACCTTAACCCTACCTCCCTGCCAACTTTCCCCTTCATCCCCTCATCTCGTCCCTTTCTTCTCCATTCCCACACCTCGCTATCCCATCTTTCCTCTTCAACTTTTTTTTTTTTTTTTTTTTTTTTTTTATTATTATTATTATTATTATTACTATTTTTTTTTTTAATATTTCTGTGTTTCAAAAATTATTATTATGCTCTGATGAACAGTATTGGTTTCTTCCTGCCATATTAGCATTAGAGAGAGAGAGAGAGAGAGAGAGAGAGAGAGAGAGAGAGAGAGAGAGAGAGAGAGAGAGAGAGAGAGAGAGAGAGAGAGAGAGAGAGAGAGAGATACGAGTATATAATTCTACCGTAATAGTAATAATAAATGACCTTGTCTTTCAAGCTTATACACTATTAGACAATGGTAATACAATCCATTATTATCAACACAAAGAAAAGGTGCTGTTCTAGATTATCTAAATAAGCAATGTACAGTTGGACACATGAATGGGTGGTACAGCCCAGCAGGTGAAAGATACTTGTCCCATTTGAGTAACCAGCGTCTATTATCAGGTACTTGCTTTTTATTACCATCCTCAATACTGACTTCTGCCCCTGATGGTGTCTCCTATTTGGCACTAAGGAACTTGATATTGGGGAGAAATGGACCATCTTTCACTTGGGCTGTACCACCTATTCATGTGTCCAACTGTACAGTCACGAGTCATAATGTGTATCCAGGGTGGAGTTGTTGTTGAAGTTTTGAATCATCAGAATCATAACAATGAAACAATTACAACGCATATTCTGTCTCATACATACATACATACATACATACATACATACATACTTGCTGGGGGTTTGCTTAAGGACCCTGTTATCGTGTATGAAAATTGGAGACTTCTGATTCCTCCTGACCATGCCACGAAACAAGCTCCTTCCATATAGGTGTGTGTGTTTCGTGGCAATATTTGAAGGACTCATTTACCTCCTCCAATTTTCTGACTACATCACAGGGTCCCTTAACCAATTAGTTGCCTGGAATAGTCTGGAGGAATTGGTTGCTCCAGATTTTGCGAGTTACTGTACATTTCTACATTGAAAAAAAAAAAAAAAAAAAAAAAAAAACTCCATATTGTTTGTTCTGTAGCCTCTTTGCTCTCTCTCTCTCTCTCTCTCTCTCTCTCTCTCTCTCTCTCTCTCTCTCTCTCTCTCTCTCTCTCAAATTTGCGATGGTATAAGTTTAGCTTCTCTTTTATCTTGAGAGAGAGAGAGAGAGAGAGAGAGAGAGAGAGAGAGAGAGAGAGAGAGAGAGAGAGAGAGAGGAATTTCCCTGATAATGGTCACTGTGTCCGCTGCTATTCTTACTTAACTTAACTCTCTCTCTCTCTCTCTCTCTCTCCTCTCTCTCTCTCTCTCTCTCTCTCTCTCTCTCTCTCTCTCTCTCTTAAAGGCCTAAAAAGATTTGCATTTCTCATGTTTATTATTCATTTATGCATGAAGAAATGTATTTATGTATGTATGTATGTATGTATGTATGTATGTATCATCTACCATTATTTATACATTTCGTCTACCACCACCACCACCACCACAATAACAACAACAACCACAACCACCATTATCACTATCACAATCACCACCACTACCATTACCACCACTACAACCACCACCACCACCATTATCACTATCACAATCACCACCACCACAACCACCACCACTACCACCATCACAACCACCACCACTACCACTACCACCACCACCACTACCATCACCACCACTACCACCACAATCACCACCATCACAACCACTACCACCACCACCACCACTACAACCACCACCACAACTACCACCACTACCACCACCACCACCACCACCACAACCACCACTATCACCACCACCACCACTACCACTACCACCACCACCACAACTACTAACCTAACCAACATTAACATCTCTGTCTTGTTCGTATTATTTATCCTCACGACTGACTAACCCACAATAATTTTTCTTACCTGTCTACTCAACCTTCTCCTCCTCATCCTCTTTTCTTTCTATTTCCTTCCTGCTTGCTGTCTCACCTCTCTATCACCCTTTTTCTGGCGCTATATGACCTCACTGTTGCGGCGCCTAATATTAATCAATCCTCCTCTCGTGTCTCATCTCTGTATCTGTTTTCCTTTTTTTTTCTCCTTCCTCTTCTCTCCTTCACCTACTTATCTATCTTCCTAAATCTTCTACTAACACTCTTCCTCTCCTTTATATATATCTTTCTTTTCTCTCTTTCCCTCCCCTATCTATCTTCCTTACATTTCCTTTTTTCCCTCTCTCTCTCTCTACCCTACCCAATTTCCTTCCCTCAGAACAGGACCCCCTCTTTCCTTCCTAACTCCCTTCTCCTTTTCCTTCCCTTCATCTCTTACCCATCTAAGAGTACACTGCATATATCTTTCTCACAACAGTACCCACTCCTTCTTACCTACCTACCCCTCCTTTCCTTTGTTTTCCCCTCACTCCCATCCTCTCTAACCTACCTCTCCTTCCTCCCTTCCTTCCTTCCTTGTCTCTCTCTACTTTTCCCTACTTCCCTCCCTTCCTTCCTTCCTTGCCTCCCTCTCTTTCTCCCCTACCTCTCCTTCCTTCCTTCCTTCATTCCTTCCTTGTCTCTCTCCACTTTTCCTTACTTTCCTCCCTCCATAACAGTACCCTCGCCTCCCTTTCTCCCCCTATCTCTCCTTCCTCCCTCCCCTCCCTCCCTCCCTCCCCCTATTACCTCTCCTTCCTCCCCTCCCTCCCTTCTCTCTCCCCTATACCTCTCCTTCCTTCCTTCCTTCCTTCCTTCCTTGTCTCCCTCCACCACTCCCCCCCCCCTCCCTCCATAACAGTACCCACCTCCCCTTCCCCTAACTCCGTACATACCTTACCTCTTACCTCCGGTCGGCCTTCTCACCTTACCTGGACACTGTTAGACGAGGCCCCGAGGTAGAAGAGTGAGGTGGTCGGTGGTAGTATCGTCCCTACCAGTGAAATACAAAACCCCAATAATTGTATAAGTCATCGTAAGTAACTGGGGGGGTGGGTAGGGGGTTTCATATTACAGCCAGAATCGTCACCAATTGTCCCAAGTCAAGAATTTATCTATTTATTTATTTATTTATTTATTTATTTATTAATTTGCACTTTGCTTTTTATTTTGATTTATGGAGTGCTAGTGGTTTCGTCCCAGTCCAAACGGTATTATTGTTATGAGCTATCGTAAGTAATTGTGGGTTGGGAATCAAGTTTTTTCTTTTTATTGACAGTATTATCTGTATCGATTTAACTGTGGGTGAGTGTCAACAATTATTTATTTACACTTTTTTTTGCAGTTATTTATCTTCACTATTATTGCCATCGTAAGTAACTGTGTGGTGTCCTGGAATTTATTTACATTGTTATTTTCATCGGAAGTTGATATATAGGGTAATCCAAACCGAATTTTTAAGCCATCGTTCGTAAGTAATTGTAGGTGGATGTCAATTATATGATTACATTCCTATTTTAATTGTAAGATACAGAGTGCTCGTGGTATTGTTTGTCCCCCTTCTGAGGTCCACTGTGTAATCCAAGACTCAATAATTTTTGAAGGCTCAAGAGAAAAGAGAACTTGAAAATTTTTCCACATTGACAATAAATACTCCTTCCTTTTTTCTACAGGAAGACCTGACTGATCGGCGATAAGAGCCCTTCACTACCACCACCACCACCACCACCACCACCACCACCACCACCACCACTATGCCTGGCCACATCAAGAAGAGCACGGGGCCGGACCCTGACCCCACAGAGTACCTCTTCATCTCCCACGAACAAAAAATGAAGGACCAGGCCAAACCTTATGATCCCAAGACGTCGTGTTGGGTCCCAAACGATAAGGAGGGTTTTGTCGAGGGTGAGATCCAGGGCACCAAGGGCGACCTCATCACGGTCTGTGCTGGCGGCGAGACCAAGGACTGGAAGAAGGACCTCGTCAACCAAGTCAACCCACCCAAGTTTGAGAAGTGCGAAGATATGTCCAACTTGACTTACCTCAACGATCCTTCTGTTCTTTACAATCTGAAAATTCGCTATGTTAACAAACTGATCTACACCTATTCCGGTCTGTTCTGTATCGCCGTCAACCCATACAAGCGTTACCCCATCTACACCAACCGTGTGGTCAAGATTTACCAGGGCAAGAGGCGTAATGAAGTACCACCCCACATCTTTGCCATCTCTGACGGAGCTTACATGGATATGTTACAAGGTAGGTTCATTATTATAATTCGTTGCTTTAACACCATATAGGAGAACAGAGTATGATCTTACTTTCTCGTTATGTTGTATTTGTACTTATGCATACAAATATTTATTTAGTTTGTGTTGGTATATGAACCAAAGTCATGTAAGTCGGGAAGAAATGTCACCCCTGATGAAGATGACTAATTAATTACACATACACAGCCTGGCGTCATAGTACTGTAGGACCTTGAACACTTTTGTCCTTACACCAAAATACAACCTCTCCCTCAATGTGTGACCTATAATGATCATCTTCACTATAATAAAGTACATTTTTCTTGCGAATGTTAGGATTTGCAACCCAGTTCTAATTACATAGTACATGGAACAACTCCTTTTGTACACTTTTGGTACTGTACTAAAGTACACCAGTAATCAGGGCTAGATTAGCAAACATAATGGTGTCCTGTTGCTTGAATAGTTTTGAATAACAAGTTTGGCCAGATGTACAACACTGGACTACTGCCCTCTTAAATGAAGGGACTTCGTTGTCGATGCAAAAACGTCGTGCGAGGGAGAGCTAAGAATATTGTTGGCGGCTTAAAAGGAGGAGTAAAAACTGTGAACATTATTATATATTATGTTATTGTAGCACTAAATAATTGTATTATTTATTTTGTCAATAATCTAACTAACTAACTAACTAAGTGTGACCCACTGATACGAGTATACTCTATTCCCCTCACTCTTTATTTCTCATTCCGATTTCTCTCCCTCCTTTTGCACCTTTATCTCCAGAAGATACTAAATTCACTCATAGCAAAAAATGAATTAAATAATATTCTGACTAACTAATTAAATGACTGACCGATTTACTGACTTAAAGACTGAATGAATGACTTGCCTCAATATTGACCAATTGACTGACTGATTGACAAGACTCATCAACTGAAAGGCTATCCCCAACTTGACTGACCTATTGATATACTTATTGCCTGACCAAATGACAGACTGACTAAATGACTGAGCAACTGACAGATTTACCAAATGACTGACATACTGCTTGAGTTATTGCCTGACCAAATGACTGATTGAGCAACTGACAGATTTTCCAACTGACTGATCTATTGTTTGAGTTATTGCCTTACCATATGACTAACTGACTGACTAACTAACTAACTAACCAGCTCCCTATGTAGACAAGTTGGTGAGAGTGTAACTGTAGACGAGAAGGGATTGAAGGTGAATTGTTTTTACCAGATTTAGAGGAATGGTTGGTGTCTGGAGGTGTGCCAGTTGTTTACACACATACACACACGTACACACACATTCTACACGTACACACACATACACACAGGTACACATTCTACACGTACACACACTAACACACACACGTACACACACTAACACTATCACACACACACATACACACTAACTCACACACACACCACACACACTAACACACTCACACACACTAACATACATACACACACACACACACACACACTAACATACACACACACACACACACACACATACATAGTTATTTAATGGCAATCCACAACATCTAGTCCACTCAGGTCGAGGCAGAGTTCAGAATAGGCCCGGGCCTTTCTAGACGGAGGCCCACACCAGCTAACACGAGGTACAGTTGGACACAGAAATTCGTGGCATGGACGAGGTGGAAAATGGTCAGCTCCTCCCAGTATGATTTTCCTTAGCGACCAATAATAAGACGTACAGCCACAATCAAATATCCACCAACACTTTCCTTCCTTCCATCGTAGTAAATATCTTGGTAATAAAGAACAACACGTGTATGATTTTGCAGCACCTCATAATAATAATAAATGAGGGGGTTGAGTTGACGTAAGGTGTTGTTGTATGATTATATTTTGATTTGAGACTGATTTATTTGCACGATGAAAGGAAAGTGTTGGTGGTTATTTGATTGTGGCTGTACCAGAGGCAGAAGCTATGAAGTGTCCTTGATGGCATACACTGATGCATATTGGTGTCAGTATACAGTGGGAATTCTGTAACATCTCATCATCATTCAAAGCCAAATGAGAATAATATTATTGACTGATAGCAAAGCCTAAGAGGGAGAGTGAATGTTTGAGTGAATGTTTGATTGAATGTTTGAGTGAATGTTTGATTGAATGTTTGAGTGAATGTTTGAGTGAATGTTCGAGTGAATGTTCGAGTGAATGTTTGAGTGAATGTTTGAGTGAAAAAATGAATCGTTACACATACCGCTTTAATTAAGGGGGTGCGGGAATAGGGGGACAGGCTTAGGGGGGTGGCGCGGGGGGGGTTTGGGGGTGCGAGAGTAGGGGGACAGGCTTGGGGGGAGGCGGGGTTAGGGGGGTGCGGGAATAGGTTACAGGCTTTCTACCCACCCCAAGCCTGTCCCCCTATTCCCGCACCCCCCCAGTCCCCCCCTACTCCAGCACCCCCTTAAATGGATAATTAATATACTTTTGGTACTGTACTATCAGAGACAAAAGTCGTGTCGTGAAATTTGATGAAAACGTTTGATAGAGTGCTAAGTTATCATAAACGTTTCAGAGGTGGGATTTTCATTATGTTTCACGAGTTGTATTAAGGGGGAAGTTTTCTGTTGGTAAATCTGGAGCAACTGAATCCTCCAAACTATTCCAAGCAACAGAACACCATTATTTTTGCTCTTCTGGTCCTATTTCCTAGCATACTTTGGAGGAATCATGGCACTCCAATGTACCAAAAAAGAAATTACCACCTTAAATCATCGGACAAAACAGCGACACGACTTTTATCTTTGATTGTACGTACACTGGAGTGCCTGGATACCTTCAAATTGTCCCAGAAAAAAGGACCAGAATAACAAAAAAAATATTGGTGCATGTAATGTCGCTTGAAAAATAGTTAGGAAAAAATCGGTTGCTCCAGATTTATCAAACACGTTAAGCATCGTGATAGTGAGTCGAAGTCGTGTGATAATAGGACCTACTTATTCAATGCAGTCAGCTGTCTATGATGTTAATAGCGCCAACTCGTATCATTCCATATACCCACTTAATTGAGATAATACTGTAGACAATAATATTCGGCTATTCAAGGGGGTAGTAGCAGTGTTGGTACTGTAATTCTAGGACAACTGTTGATTCTTCCACAGTATACCAACCAACATGACACCATTATATTTTGAGGGTTGCGGCGTTTCTGAGGGGTTTGTTTGAGGGGTTTATATGAAGGGGATGGAGGCGTTTCTAAGGGGGTTGAGTCGTTTCTAAGGGTATTGAGTCGTTTCTAAGGGTATTGAGGCGTTTCTAAGGGTATTGAGTCGTTTCTAAGGGTATTGAGTCGTTTCTAAGGGTATTGAGGCGTTTCTAAGGGTATTGAGTAGTTTCTAAGGGTATTGAGTCGTTTCTAAGGGTATTGAGTCGTTTCTAAGGAGATTGAGTCGTTTCTAAGGGTATTGAGGCGTTTCTAAGGGTATTGAGGCGTTTCTAAGGGTATTGAGTCGTTTCTAAGGGTATTGAGGCGTTTCTAAGGGTATTGAGGCGTTTCTAAGGGTATTGAGGCGTTTCTAAGGGGATTGAAGCGTTTCTAAGGGGATTGCGTCATTTCTAAGGGGATTGAGGCGTTTTTAAGGGGATTGAGGAGTTTCTAAGGGAATTGAGGCGTTTCTAAGGGTATTGAAGCGTTTCTAAGGGTATGGAGTCGTTTTAAGGGGATTGAGGCGTTTCTAAGGGGATTGAAGCGTTTCTAAGGGGATTGAGTCGTTTCTAAGGGGATTGAGTCGTTTCTAAGGGTATTGAGGATTTTCTACGAGGATTGAGGTGTTTCTAAGGGGATTGAGGAGTTTCTAAGGGAATTGAGTCGTTTCTAAGGGGCTTGAGGCATTTATATGAGGGGTATATTATGATGGGTTTATTTGAGGGGTTCATATGAGTGGGGTGTTTGAAGGGGGTCGACTACAGCAGCAGCAGCAGCAGTAGTGTTCCCGCCAGAATAGAATAATTGTGTGGTAGTGGAGACAAGCGAGTCTGGCCCTGCACCAACAACACCTGTGGCTGGTGATAGTGATGGTGGTGTTGGCGCCGGGTATGACGTCACTAGGAAGGAAGGAAAGGAAGGGAAGGGAAAGGAAGGGAAGAGAAGGGAATGGAAGGGAGGGAAGGGAAGGAGGGAAGGGAAGGGTAGGGGAGGGGAGGGGAGGGGAGGGGAGGGGAGGGAAGGGAAGGGAAGGGAAGGGGAAGGAAGGGAAGGGAAGGGAAGGGAAGGGAAGGGAAGGGAAGGGAAGGGAAGGGGAAGGAAGGAAGGGAAGGGAAGGGAAGGAAGGGGAAGGAAGGGAAGGGAAGGGAAGGGAAGGGAAAGGGAAGGGAAGGGAAGGGAAGGGAAGGGAAGGGAAGGGAAGGAAGGGAAGGGAAGGGAAGGGAAGGGAAGGGAAGGGAAGGGAAGGGAAGGGAAGATAAGGGAAGGGAAGGGAAGGGAAGGAAAGGGAAGGGAAGGGAAGGAAAGGGAAGGGAAGGGAAGGGAAGGGAAGGAAAGGGAAGGGAAAAGAAGGGAAGGGAAGGGAAAAGACGGACGGTTTACAGTGGTGGAAATGAGATCTGCTTATATGTTTTTCCCGTGATAAATGTTGGTGTGACGCTGACAGTTAAAACGAATAGCAGAGAAGAATATAATTTATACGATCGGTCGCCGGCTGGGGAGTATTATTACAAATAACCTTATAACTAAACTTATATACAATTTTTTTTTTTTTTTTTTTTTTTTTTTTTGTAACTTTATACAAATGAAAATATTAATGTTGCTGTGAACTCCAAAGAAGATTTAGGGCTTTATGCCTATCGACTCCTGGTGTTGGTCATTAAGGCAGTCAGACAGTCTTGTTACATCAACACATCTTCCCTCAGCCTACAAGGTTGTTATCCTTGCTCTTACAGCCGGGTACCTACTTACTGCTGGGTGAACAGTGACATAGGGGGCTGGGAATATTGTCCAACAATTCCACTGACCCGGGAATCGATTAGTAAACAGACTAGATGATAACTTTACTTTACAACCTTCACCTGGACTAGAACTTTAAAAACCTCAACTACACTAAGATTTTACAACCTTCACCTGGACTAGAACTTTAAAACCCTCAACTACACTAAGATTTTACAACCTTCAGCTGGACTAATAACTTCAAAAACCTCAACTACACTAAGATTTTACAACCTTCAGCTGAACTAGGACTGTACTGTATAAACAACTTTTATATATTCAATTAAGAATAATCTAACTTGTTTTTCTCGTCTCTTTACAGTTGGAGAAAACCAGTCTATGCTGATTACGTAAGTTTTTTTAATTATTTAGTTATCTTTATGTATCTATTTGTATATTTATTGGTAGGTTCAGTTCAGTATAAAGTACAGGGTTTAATCTAGTACGCTATCAAAAGGAGTTCAGTTTTATTATTATTATTATTATTATTATTATTATTATTATTATTATTATTACTGTTATTATTATTATTATTATTATTATTATTATTATTATTATTATTATTACTATTACTATTACTATTATCACTATTATTACTATTATCATTATCATTATCATTACTATTATCATTACTATTATAATTACTACTATTACTATTATTACTATTATTACTATTATTACTATTATTATTATTATTATTATTATTATTATTGCTGTATTGTACGTGTCTCCCTCAGCGGTGAGTCTGGTGCTGGTAAGACTGAGAACACCAAGAAGGTCCTGTCCTACTTTGCTAACGTTGGCGCCACCACCAAGAAGAAGAAGGAGGGCGAGAAGGAAAAACCGGTAAGTGTCACTGAGTTGTCCGTCGTGAGAAAATTACCATGAAAGGAAAGTATAGTGTACGTTGGTAGGTCAACTCTTTACCTGTGGCAGCAAACAGCGTCATAATACAGGACCATCTAAAATTCTAATTGGATCTACGGTAGCGAATTTCACCATTAATTAATATAAAGTCCATCCAACTGCCCAGATCAAAGAGGACTCAACCAGACAGGGGTGGTGTATTCCCCTCCTTGTCCCTGGTGTGCTCCTGGTCAAGTGTGTTATTGTTAAGCCACCACCATCTTTTCCCAGACCATCACCGTGGCCAGCTCCAAACCAAGAGAGAATACTGTGTACCTCAAATGGACTATCAACCATACTTTTTTCTTATACATTATTCATGTACCTTTTGTATAAACTGAAGGTGTTGATTTATGTCGAGCCACATTTGTACAGCAAACCTGTACACAATCCAAAATCAAGTTTCGATATCCCTGTTATTCACTTGTGTCCTAGTGATTAAATACCTCTTCCTATCAGAACAAGGAATTTAATAACAAGGGAGCAACATCCACTGTTACATGGTTCAACTTCCATTGATGTAAACAAAAAACACAAGTCATAATAAAGGGAAGGGCAGAAAACTGTACAAATACCACTGACATCCTTGGACCTTGTTGCAACTTATTGACTCCCTATATTTTGAGCAAAATGCTGCATTCTGAAAATACACTGGATAGATATGTAATATATATAGATTTATACATATGATTATGTGTATTCTTAATCATATAAAATATTTCTAATGTTGCAGAACCTTGAGGACCAGATCATTCAGACCAACCCTGTACTGGAGGCCTTCGGTAACGCCAAGACCACACGTAATGACAACTCCTCCCGCTTCGTGAGTTCCTTTAGCTATTGTACTTAATGTGTATCAGAGAAATGACGTGCATTTTCAGAGTTGGTTACTGACCCAATTATATCTTTCCACAATATTGAATAATTTCACAGGGTAAGTTCATCCGTATCCACTTCCAACCCAACGGCAAACTGTCCGGTGCTGACATCGAGGTGTACCTGCTGGAGAAGGCTCGTGTCATCTCACAACAGTCACTCGAGCGATCCTACCACATTCTCTACGAGATGATGTCCGACCAGATCAAGGAACTCAAGCGTAAGTACCAACCAGTGTTTTGAAGAAACAAAATAATAATAATAATTGCCTTAGTCAAAAGAACATGACCTGCTTCAGATACAGTATATTTTCTGTAGTGTAGAACAACATTAACCTGCTTCACAGTTGAATTAAAAACTCACAACTACATGCTTAAGATAAAGTTGTGCAACAGGCAAACTCTTAGCCAGCTCATAACAACAATATGTTTATGATAACCGCTTTGTAATTGGCAAAATCATATAATCAACACTAGTAAAATGCGTAAAAATAGATGATGTTACAGTAGGATAAAACATGAAGTCTTCAATCTGTGGTTTGTTTTAAATCGTTACCAAATGAATAGCCAAAAGGGAAGAGAGATTTGTGGTGGTCATAAAGGAGGTCACACTAAATACCTATGGACCACGGCAACTATACCAGAATGTATTAAATAATGAATTTTGATCCAAACCACAAACAAGACAAGTAAAAGAATCACAGAGTTCCAAAGATTACCGTAGTACAAATTTTCTGAAACTAAGAGGAAACTTAGAACTTCTGTGCTTCCTTTGTTTTTAAGGTGGTAATTCTTTTTGGGGACATTGGAGTGCCTTGATTCCTCCCAAAGTATGCTAGGAAACAGGCCCCAGAAGGAAAAAAAATAGTTGTGTTCTGTTGCTTGGAATAGCTTGAAGGATTCAGTTGCTCCAGAATTACCAACACAAAACTTCCCCCTTAATGAGGAAGAAGGGTATTTTTTTTTTTTTTTTTTTTTTTTTTTCTACAAGGCCACTGTTATTATTATTTTTTTTTTTTTTCGAACCCCCTCAGCCATATGTTTCCTGAGCAACGACATCTACGACTACCACTACGTGTCTCAGGGCAAGATTACCGTCCCCCTCCATTGATGACGGCGAGGACATGCAGTTCTGTCACGTGAGTCTACATGATTACAAGTGGAGTTTTTTTTTTTTTTTTTTTTTTTTTTTTTTTTTTTTTTTTTTTTTTTTTTTTTTTTTTGTCCTCAACACACAATCATCGACGGAGTTCAGAACCCAGAGATCGATTATTCCAGGGCACATTATTTTAGTCCATATGGTTTGTCTGCAAGAATGACAATAATGGGCTGGTCTTCTGATTCATCATTTCCTCTCAAATCTGGATATATGAAACAGCATTCTGTAAACTGTCATAGAAACAACACTAATCTGAAAATGAACTGTGAATTACTACGTTAAGATAATTTAAAGACTTAGCACATACAGATATATATACCAGGCCTTCATCTCCACGCTAGAGGTAGCAAAAATAATTATATAATATTCTTTCTATTGTAATCAATGTAATACACGTTCCTTTACATAGTCAAATAATAATCGTTCATGCACATATATCCAACACAGTGTTTTTTTTTTTTTTTTTTTTTTTTTTTTTTTCTCAATGTAATACACGTTCCTTTACATAGTCAAATAATCGTTCATGCACATATATCTAACACTGTTTTTTTTTTTTTTTTTTTTTTTTTTTTTTTTTTTTTTCCATCCTGCCAGACGCATTCGACGTGCTTGGCTTCAGTAAACCTGAGGTGGAGAACGTGTACAAAGTCACCTCCACCGTCATGCATTTAGGTGAGAGGAAGTTCAAGCAGAGAGGTCGCGAGGAGCAGGCCGAACCCGACGGTACCGAGGTGAGGGAGTGGGTGTCAATGTGAAGATTAATTAAGAGGGCAGGACAGTGTTTAGCAGTATCCGCAGAACCTGAGTTTTTCCATATTATTCCAAACAACAGGTCACCATTATTTTTGTTAACCCTGTTCCTGTTTCCTGGTATATTTTGTAGGAACCAAGGCGCTCTACATTAAAAAAAAAGAAAGTATGTTATCCCCTTAACTAATCACCTTAAATTACTGTATGTGAAGATAGATAATGTAAAGTACACATACATACATATGCTCATTCAGAGTTTCTCCGTTTTAAAGGTGGGTGAAACCATCGGTAAGCTGCTTGGTGTTGACGCCACCGACATGTACAGGAACATCACCTCAAGGTCGGTGCTGAGTTCGTGGCCAAAGGTATGAACGTGGCCCAGTGCAACTACGGTGTGGGTGCCATGGCCAAGGCACTCTTCGACCGAGTCTTCAGGTGGCTCGTGACCAAGTGCAACGTGACCCTCGAGACGGGACTGAAGAGAGCCTCATTCATCGGTGTCTTGGATATCGCAGGCTTCGAAATTTTTGATGTAAACAACACCTTATGGAGGAGTAATATATTGTGTAGTAATGGGAGATTCTTTTGTGGGTGAATTGGAAGGTCTCTGATTCATCCACACTATACCACCAAACAGATCCCCTAATGTTACCATTGAGGGTGTCTAGGGTCTGGAACACTTAGGAGGAATCAGCAGCCTTCCAATTTGCCAACAACACAGTCTCCCTTAACTTGACAAAATGGATTAGGAACAACACCGTATGAAGAGGAGGAGGAGCCTTAAACTATTGATGACGTTCTGCTACTGCTTCTTCAAGTAAAACAAAATCGATCGGAAAAAGCAGTAGTGAAACGTCTTCAACAATGGTTTCTCCTCATAGGATTCATAATTATATAGTGTATATATAATTTTTAAGTTCATGCAAGAGTGCCATTCATAACATTGCACCATTATTTTTATCTTTGACATTCAATAACAATCTTCGTGTGTCTTCCAATTTTACCCGAGTTACGTTTCCATCAACCCCCAGTATAACGGGTTCGAGCAGATCTGCATCAACTTCTGTAATGAGAAGCTGCAGCAGTTCTTCAACCATCACATGTTCGTGTTGGAGCAGGAAGAGTACAAGAGGGAAGGAATCAACTGGACCTTCGTGGACTTCGGTATGGATTTACAGGCCTGCATTGAGCTCTTTGAGAAGGTAACTAACTAACTGATTCTATAATATACACACACACATATACACACACACATATACACACATACATACATACAGACACAAACACACATACACCTTACCAATCGTTACTGTAAGTTAGTATTTAAGGGGGTGCGGGAATAGGGGGACAGGCTTGGGGGGGTTTAGGTGGGTTTGGGGGGTGCGGGAGTAGGGGGGACAGGCTTGTGGGGGGGGGGGGGTTAGGGGGGTGCGGGAATAGGGGACAGGCTTCCTACCCACCCAAAGCCTGTCCCCCTATTCCCGCACCCCCCAGTCTTCCCCCCAAGCCTGTCCCCTACTCCCGCACCCCCTTAATTCACATCCTTAGCTCCACCTAATTCTGGTACACACACTCCAAAAAATTATCGTCATTATACCTTCAGCGTGACACGAAAGGGCCGTATTCAAGAACATTCATAGTGCTGACGATGATGATGTGGTACCGGTACGACGACTCCATAGACACACCACTACAGAGCCATCATAACGGTACCACACCATCGTCGTCAACACCACAGATATTCTTGCATACGATGGAAAAATGAAAACTTTTTATAATGAATGAGGGGAGAGACTCTTGACTACCGGTAAATTGGAGCTTCAGTTAATCTTTCAAACTAACTACTGTATGTTACGAATCAGATCTCCATTACTAACATTAAAGTTATTAAATAGATTTCTGGGAAAGTTTTGTCTGATTCAATAGCCCTTCCAATTTACCAAAATGATCTTCTTCCCATAAAATGACTGTTATCTCCAATTATTGCGGCGCCTAATATCAATCAATCAATCAATTAATTATCTCCAATTCCAGAAAATGGGTGTTCTGTCCATCCTTGAGGAAGAGTCTATGTTCCCCAAAGCCACAGACAAATCCTTCGCTGAGAAACTGAACGCCAACCACCTGGGCAAGTCTCCCGTGTTCATCAAGCCCAAGCCACCCAAGCCAGGCCAACCCGAGGCTCACTTCGCCATCGTCCACTACGCCGGTACCGTGAGCTACAACCTGACGGGGTGGCTGGAGAAGAACAAGGATCCCCTCAACGACACCTTGGTGGACCAGTTTAAGAAAGGGTCCAACGAGCTCATTG